>JAANSM010000428.1:0-29045 GCA_036850725.1 Orchesella villosa | reverse complement strand
ACATGATAACAATACATTCGTCTCCTACATGCTGTTGGCTTCAGAAAATGTTGCGGATATAACTTAACGGAAGAAAGTAAGTGGCACCTACTACCACCCATGTTCGCTAACTTCTTTTATCTGTAGGAGAGAAAGTTGTAAAACCATAACGGTTTAAATGTTAAAGCCCATCTGCCTCATGCAATCACGGTGTTTCTCAATAAGTTGCTTGCAGTTCTCTTCTCCATATTGTACTATGCTGTAATAAAAGTAATTCATTCACATTTAACATTTCAATTATAATTAGCAATTATTGGCTCGATACTATGCCCTTGTAATTGTTGCGTCGATTGATTCACTTATCACTTATTAACATACCAATCATCGCGTGCCCTCTTGGTTTCTGGACACGCACAGCAAGCTTTACAAGCCGGTTTTTTCTCGGCTTGTTGCTGACTTTCTCCTGTTGTTTCTGGAGCTTTTGAAGCACAATTCGCTGTCTGAGGCATCTTTAAGCTTTTCTCGAGTTTATTCTTTGCGTTAACTTTCAACTTTGGTAGGGGCAGGAGACGTGAAAAATCCAATCTACGTGTTCGTGTACAGTAGAAAGAAAGACATGCATTTATATAAACTTGAAAGTTATTAATAACATAATAGCAGTGACCTTCAACTTAAACCTTACCTCTCATGCAAAATGCCCGATATTTGATATTTACTCCTAAGAACAGAGAATGAATTTTCAATTTTAATCAAATCACAATTTAAGACTCCGACTTCGGATCACGTTTCAGGTAAAACTAGAAACAGGAAAGATAAAAGCTGTTTGTCGCTTCGTTGTTGTTGTGGACAGTCCCTGTAATTTTGTTAAGTCACAAATTCATAAGTAAACAAATATGTAATACACTTGATAGAAATGTGAAGATTGTAGGTGAAAGGCAAAAGATGAAAGAAAAAATTCGTGAAATAATGCTTTCAAGTATTCTAGATTACCTTTTTCTGTGATGCGTTTGTTTCCTTCCAGAAAGTCTTCTCTGCAATCAGCAAAGTTTACGCCGTTCGCGGTGTAAAAGCGTTCTCGATGATGCCTTTTGCAGCGATCTTGAAAAAACACGCTAAACAGAAAAGAAAAAGGAACAAAGATATTTCGGAATGTGAAAATTTTGGTTGTTTGTTGTGTTCTGTCTATTTGCCCAAAATGTGAACGCATGAAATGACCTGAAAGCTTTCGAGAGGAGCCGGAAATGCATGCTTCTTATCAGTTCCACCAGGGTTTACCGGAAGAGCTTTGATTATCAACTGGTAAAAAGACTATAGGCATATACCATGGTAATTTATCATCCCTTTTGTCTGGGAAATCGAGTGCTGTAGTCATTTTTTTAATGGAAATCCTTACTGGTAAGATAAGACGCACTACATGAGATGAGACAGACGTCATCAGTTTTCTTATAAATGCAATAGTAGTTCTTATCTTAGCTATACCATGTAATTATTTGTAATAATTTGTCTTTTTTATTGCACAAAATCTGTTCGCAGTAGTATGCAGAAAGAATCTAATGCGGTATTCGCATTCGTATGAATCTAGTTTACTCCATGATATTTGTCAGCCAGTATAGGACCAATCATTAACTAATCGCAACGCCTGAAATCAGAAGCAGTTCCGGTTGAATTGTGAAGGTAACGTAAATGCTAAGGGTAAAGGCAAACAAATCACATTTATTTGTTACATTACTAGTGGAGCCTTTTGTTAAATATTTTGATTCAATTTATTTACTATTTAGTCATTTTCCAACCTCTCTCCCTCTCCGTGCGCCGTGTGCAGTCAACAATCAAAAAGTTCAAAAAGCCTACAAATAAATGCATTTCATTTGATAGTTTGAACTGGAACTGTAGTTAAAATCAAGTGGTCCGTTGATATGCGGGAGAACAAGTAAGAAAGTACGTAGTTCTGTACTTATTCACTTTTATACATACGAAGTTAGACGAAAGCGTGGTTATTAATGCCCAACCTTTTTGTGTAATGAAGGTGTGATGGTGACAAATGTTTCAAATTCAGTGTCTCAGCAGATTCCACAGGCTTCACCATCAACAACACAGTTTGCGATCGTTTCTCGTCTTCCATATTGTAATTATGAGAGGATTGGTCCAGGCGGAGTTCAGGAAAGGCTTGGTGCATTCAATCGGTTATCAGCTATCCCAGTTCTCTTAATCATGAGTTCAGTAAGTAATACCGCACTCCGATCCACATAATTAACTCGAACTAGTTTGTTCTAAGGTAAAATGCCAAGTAATTACCTGATGCCTTTAAGGGTCTTCTTGGCTTATCAGGATATTATCTGCTCAGGATTGTTAAGGCTGATATGAACTGGTATTCAATCATGTGGGAGGACAAACCATTTCCATCCCTTAAGAGTACTTCCAGTAGGCCAATCTCATATTTTGAAGGCAGAAAAATCAACGAAACAAAATTGGGTCGAATGTTAAAAGAACGGGCAGTGTGGCTGGAAGATGATATAGATTTTGGTTTAGCACGCGGTACCGAGTTCACGTATCCTGTCGTTATTTTTCTGTTTGTTACTGTTGGCCTACTTTCCTTCCATTTGCTTTTAGTCTGTTTGCTTAGACGCTTTAGGCGAAAATTTCGATTGGTAAGATTGCATAAAAACTAATACGCAATTTATAAACGTTTAGTATAAAAGACACTGAACAGGTTGAACTTGAAACATGTTGAAAATGACTGGTAATAAATAAATAGGGTGGGCTTTCATGCAGATATCACTTGTGTATGGCTTGGTAGGACTACTCGTGTTCAGTCTGTTCTTAACAAAGCTATATTTCTCTGCTGTGCACAAAATCTCGTGTTATCTGGAGAACGCCAAGATTCCTCCAGAACCAGGGGCTACTGACCTGAATCGGAATTTCACAATTGACTCATTTATAAATATGACTTTATCTTGTGCCTTTGCATACTCCGTTCCAAATCCCTATGCCAAGTCGAGATTCAGATTTTACCCTGAGAGGCTAGAGGACGGTTTTACCATTGATGGAATAACTTACTCTAAAAAGGAAATGATGCAGCTTGGGATATGTCCAAGACAAGATGACCTTTGGAGAGCTTTGGTATGCTGATTTATATGCATTTCTATCCACTATCGATAACGTCACTCATATTTGTTAAGCATTATGAGAAAACTTAATTTCCACATCTTCCGTTTAAAACAAAGATTGCTTTAGCACTCACGACGACAGTCTGCTGGTTCGTCTCTGCATATAGCGAAGTGGTTGAAAATAGATTATTAGGTTTAACATATGAAATCTATACTCCAACACATTCCTTTTTCACATTTCTTTGAGAGTTTGACGTACTAATAGAAATTGTTTTGAATAAAATTTAAGGGCCCCCTGTGTGGCTACAGAGATTCAAGGTGAAAGTCCATAAAGGCATTCGTCACTGGCAGACAAGAACACAAGTTCCAACATATCTAGAAGACAGAGCAATTATGAGTGCTGGCAGTCCTGGTGGTTACACCATGGATTTAGAAGCGTATGCAAGGGAAACGCCTAATTTAGATAACCCATATTCAGTTATGGATGGAGGAATCGATCATTTCATGCTAGCGGACCCACTTAGTTCTAAGCCGTCTGCAATTCGATTTTTATAACAATCCCTAACGAATATTCATTAAACCTTGGTGGCAGACAAACTTTTTTAATATTGACCTATTCACCTATTAATTAACTTTCGAAAATTATGTTGTGTATAGTTTCTGGGTCTTTTTGGGTTAAATGGGAATGTTTGTGTATTTGGTTCTCTAGTTATCAAATAATGTGTATTTCCAGTTCATTTTTTAAATTGAATGTTGGATTTCACTAAGATTGCTCTCAATAATAGAATTTCATTGAAAGTTAGCTTGGATTTTATATGAAAGGAGTTGGAAATATGATGAATGTTGAATGTATCAATCAATTGATTTAGTTGATCCCTCTTGTATTTTTCATTTCGTTGTACCGTTTTGTTGGCGTGATTCCTGTGCTTATGAGTGTTTTTTGCTTTCTTGTCAGATTTCATCTTTTAAAATTGGAATCTACGTCACAACAAAATGGGCAGATTAGGAAAGGGGGAATTACATAAGATGCACAGCTAAGTAATATGAACTGAAGGGTTGTATTTTCAGCTGGTATAAAGTATAATGCAAGCGTATGTTAGCGTATGCGTATGTTATTAAGTACAAACAGAGAAAAGCTACCCGATTCCGAAAGTACATACCAATGTACAGCATTAGTAGTAGCATGACATGACTGTCCTGACCTGACAGCTCGTAAGCAAAATTAAATGCTAAAGTAGGAGAAGTAAAGGTGATTTCAGGGCAAATGCATAATTTTAAAACATTTCTTAAGTTTTTTTTATTCTTTCGCAGGTACCGTAAATAATAAGCTTATACTTTACGAACGACAGGAAAAGGTAATCCAAGGGAAAGTACAAAAACTCTATATTCTCAAGCAAAGAACCGAGATAAAAGACCTGATGTGCAACTTTTTGTAGTTGTATGTTGTTTTTCGTGGACGAATAATATGTTGATCTGAAATGGCAGCAAAAATCCAACCAACTTTATGTGTGGTTGCTCTTTGAAGCTCTAACTATGCTCAAGTGAAAAATAATGGAAGCAGAGAGCAGACATAGGACAACATGAAAATGTGTATAAAATATAATATATCCATGCTATTTCCTGATCTGATATAAAAAAAAGACGGCAGATTTGACAGAGTCTGTGAATTTATAATAAGAGTTGAAGGTCTGCATTCAGGTTTTGAAGACACAGTATGTTGAAATGAGATCTCGTCAAAAGTGATGATATGATACACAAAGATCCATATATTTACGATCTGAATTCAGTCTTTTATAACACACCATTCCATATTTCTGCACACGCATTCTCACAATACGATTATTGTTATGAGCGAGGACTCGTATTTAAATGCTAAATACAAAAGGCAGAATATTTGCATTTGCTACAAAAACATATTGCATGGCGGATCTTTTTTTGTGGTTTTGTTGTAAACAAGAAAAAGAGAATAGTATGAAACGATTCTTTTCTTTCATCTTGGAGTCTACCACTTTTACAATTCGTCTTGTCGTGCTTCGTGCTCGACTTTTTTTTTTGCTTCATCTTTCCTTGTGTCGGTCCATATGTCACATCATCATCAACAGTATTCACTAGCAGCAATCCCACTGCTCCGCAATTGTTAAGCTTGCTCACATCATATCCTCCATATATTATTACAACAGGGGGAAGGGGTTACGGTTGGTAGCATTCGGAAATAGTAAAGATAAGCCCATTTCTTTTTAGCTCGTTCCCCATGTTAATGTATGCATACTTATTATACAGCATATGTGGCACATTTTCGTTTTCCTTCCACTCTTGTTTCCTTCTATTTTTCTTTCTTTTTCCTTGCTCAATCAAGCATTATACGTTCACACACTCTATATGTTACTATATGTATGCGCATATTGCGCATTTAGCTTTTTTCAAGGAATACTTCGAAGTACGAAGAAAAGAATGAAGACCCTCTTCAATCCTAACTGTCGACTGCAATATTATACATAACTGTATCAACAGCTAGAAGCATATTCTCATACAAAATTCAGGGATGAAAATGAGAAGTCTAATCGAAAGCTTGACTTTACGTTGGAGGCAAGTGGTGAAATGTTAACCTGCAAGCTGCAGAAATTTTACATTTCCATTACTAGTATCTGGTCTCACAATGCCCCGACAAGAAACAAGACTAAAACTTGTAAACGGATATAATAATGGATTTTGTGAACACTAGTATTTTTAATGATAATTATTTTCATTCAAAGTCAAGGTCGGAAGGAATTCGAAAACCAAACGTTAGTTGGTAGAGAAGCGTGCGAAGTCCAAGTTGAGTAGGGAATACCGTTGCTCCATTCTTCTTTTGTTAGTACAACACAAACATGTCAAATACATCATACGCCACATTACCACAGGGCAACTCTTTTCTGCTCTTTGTTGAGGGGGGACGAATCCCTAGTACCAAATCTTGTTAGGGTGTCTCACAAACTGGAAGCCGAAAGTATCAACTGGAAACTCTGCAAGTGACAGTTTCATTCAGCAACAGTGGAGGGTTTGCACGAGCATTCAACAAACTCAACGTCCACTTTGTCTACCTTCTCTGAGGAGCCAAGTCAATGTAAGTAACTGTTTCTGTCCTAGTGATCATTAGATATCGCTCCTTTTCGCACATCTCCATCTTGCAACGTATGTTGCTTACCAGTTTTTTGCAAAAAGTTGTAGCCATATTAGTCACTAATACTTAATGCCAAAACAATGAAGCAGAAATTAGATGAAAACAAAGTATAATGGTATCAGGAAACGGAGAAAAGAAGGAGAAGGGGGAGAAGAAAGGGCGAAAGAAAAATGAGGTGTCAGCAAATTTCTTCTCGTTAAGTTTCTTCTCCTTTTTTTGGTGGGAAAAGAAAGGTAACTTAATTTTTTGGCTTGTTTTCTTCCCTACTTTTTCCCAGCCCATGTTCTACTTTCACCGACTTTCGCCCTCAACCGTACGCTGCTGCTAAAATAGGGTATAAGTATATGGTTTGTATGGCTGACTCAACTTATTACCATGTTCCTTCCGGCAGTTCTCAACTCTTACCAGTTTTGTTGCACATAATTCAAAGACAAAACTACAAAAGACTCTCTCATAAGAGAAAGTGTGCTGAAACAAGAAAATGAATTAGTAGTTCAGTGGTCCCTTAACGGAAAACTGCGTGCCTTGCTATTTATATCCACCTGCACACTTCTCCTGCTAGAAATGGAAACTGCTTCAAGAATACATCATAGACTTGACGGACTGAGAAAAAGCTATCAGGGGCGTCTTGTAATGTGTATGATATCTTGCTTATATCACTTAAAACAAGCGATTGCTGTTGAGACGCCTGTCTAGCCAAAAATAATGAAAATTTTCTGATTCTTCCCGTATACGTAGGATAAGAAAATGAGGCAAATCTACATAGATATTCATTTATCATATAAAGTATTATTCTAAGATCCATGCAAACACAAGGTTCACATACATTATGGAATATAGAGGATAGCTATAAAGTGTTTTCTCGCACCTAATAATAATTTTTTATTCTCGTTTCAAGCTTACACACTTATTCATTTTCCTTGCAATAGAAGTAATGCAACCAAGAGAGTTTGAAGTTTTTGTGTGGGGGAAAGCAATTTACGGTGTTTCTTCATTTATCATTTCATTTTTTTCACATATGCTTGCTCAGCCATATTATTCATTTCGCTATAGTTGAAATAGCAAAATCAAGGGACTATATTACCGTTACAAAAATTCACGGCGGAGCATTTGGTATATGCTGAGTATCAAATAAAAACACGCACGCATATTTCATTCCGATTCGCATACATCCCATAATAACATCTGTACACAAAGCAAGGACATACAAAAGGCATGAATTTGTTCCTTAATGATGACTGTAAATTGTATTGATTGAATGTCGAGGGCGATTGTGTCGTAAACCACTTGCCAAGAAATACAGTAATTTCCTTATTTCTTTCTTGTGATCAATCGACGGATCCGTCCCCTTCCTTTTCCAAAATTGAATCTTGGTAATGATAACCGGTGCTGTGCATTTCGAATGTTTTGTGTCCCTACTTTTCTCTCTCTACAATAATGCCATGTGAAAAAGGATGTTATCAAAAGTTGGGAGTGGAATGCTGCTGCTTGCTACTGAGAAATGAAATAGGGTAGGAAAATTGGAATTATTGACTTTTGCCTTGCCTGGTGTGGTATTCAACTATTTCAGTTCTTTTCTTGGGAAATAATGACCAAACAGATCTGCGGTAGACTTGAATGGTCTGTCAACTTGTACTTGTGGACAGCAAGCATGAGCTTATTGCTTATATATACATACTCCTATAATGGTATAGCAGCGGGTAGTCGTCGTCTGGTTGGTAACTTGACTTTCTGGAGAAAATGTTTGCTTCGGGATTGAAGGTTTCTTGTAGCATTTTTAAATCTGAATGGCACACTGGATCCTACATGAAATCATGGAATGGAAGGAAAGCAAGGGATATCAAAACATGAGAAAAGAAAAAAAGATCAATTTTGGTTACATTCCAAAATCCATACATCTTTCAATGATAAACTATATATGTGCCCGCTATACAAGTGACTATTTTATGTACGACTCTCTATTCTTATAAGTACACAGTTTATTCTCATGATGGGAAGACGACGACGACGCGTCCTTGCTGATCACACAAAGTCCATTCTTATATATGCACCTAATTGAAACTCTGTTGCACTAGACAAAAATACCCTTTTCAGTGAAAGTCAGGACCTTTTTTTATTTGGTTATTTTATTCGTCAAGAGCAATTCGTTTTACATTTATCCTAAGCGAAATTGGAATTTTATGGAAAACTATTCCAACACACACTTCCTGGCTCCCACCGTATAAGAGAAGGAGGAGTGGAGGGGGCATGTGTGCAAGAAAATTTATATTTTAGGTGGATCCAACATTACACAAGTCTGTATAAAAATATAATGTCCGATTCCAGTTCGAATTTTTTAAAGTGAGTTCTCTGATTGTCGACATGAGATTTATGAGGGTTGCATAAACCTTGCCATAATATCATTGTCTGTATCAATCCTCCATCAAAGTACAAGACCAGACCACCTCGAGTACTTAACGATATCATTGATGATCATGAATCTCTCGCTCGCCTTCTTCTATGGTGTGGTGGATGTAGAGAGATGAATGCATTCTGGAATCTCTATCGTCTTGCTTCTCGTCGTTGACTTATAAAGTATGGGAAACAAGGGGAAAGTTGGCTCAGTCGTGATCTCACCAGCATCCTGAGATGAACATCTCGTCTGGCTCTTCCACACACCACCACGAAAGTCAAGTGTGCAGGGTTCTCTTGTGAAAACGAAACCATATCATTTTTTCTCTCTTCGTCTCGCGTCCTCGTCTTTTTCTCTTCCGTGAAGATTACGCTTTTTTTGGAACTCGTTCAAGTAATTCTTCCTTTCAACAAGCTTGCATTTGTGGTTGCTAGATATGGTCGTTTCACTTGATATTTTTCCCTGTGGCCGCGGCACGGTTCATAAGTTTTGATCATCAAATTGTCCCATGAGCCTATTTTTCCTTTTGGTAAAACTCCACTTGTGTACAACTGCTCTCCTTCTTTTCCTCCAAATTAATATACTTTTCATTCTCCAGTGGACATTCATTTTCTCTTCGCTGGAGCCAGAGAATATAAAACATTTTGCTTGTCACTAACCACAAAACCAAAGACGATATATATCTAGTTTTTCCTCCTCTGACTTATTGAATAAAGCTTGATGGGAAATTAAATGCAAATTATGCATTTTATCTAGTAAGACTTTACTGAAACAAGAGGGATATACATATAAATATAATATATATATATATCTCCTTCTCTCTTTAGAAAGCTTCTTTTTGTTGGCTTTGGCTCAGTGTCACTTTTGCATATTCAAATGAAAGAGAATCCAACGAGTTGGTTGAGAAGAGGACAAAATTTTCTCTAGAGAGCATTAATTCCAGAAAGCATACGGGGAAGAGGGAGTTCGGAAGTAATTAAAAAGTTTCAAGTTGACCTAATCTCCATCTAACAAAATTTATTATTAAGAATTGGAGAGCTAAATATCATCATCACAAGATGGTGACGACGATGAGCCGCAAAAGATAGAGATGATGACCCAACGGACACTTTTTCATCTCATTAATAACATCTCTTCCTCCTTGCTCTTCAGCGACAGGATGTCGCAACCCCATCCCATGCTTGTGGAATGGTCTCACCAGATTTGAAATAAAATCTAAGCTTTTGTTATTCTGAAGAGTCATCGCTGCCATTATCATCCTCTTTGCACACGTTCCCAGCTGTCAGATTATATTACATCGTCATCAACATCATCATCATCTTCCTCATCCTCTTCAACTTTCTCCTCCACATGATCTCAGCTGAGAAGATAGAAGGAACAAGAAAATAAGGGAAAAAAGCAGCAAAGAAACTAGAGTAAAGATATAACCCACATATATATTTTTAAGTGAAAGGAACGACTTTTAAGAAGCAAGTGGGTTTCGCCAAAGGACAATGAGTTTAATTTATGCATGTAGTTTCGGTGGTGAGAAGAAGAAGAAGGAGAAAGTTTTTTCTAGGACTGAAAACTTGCACTCCTCCTCTTTCACATTCTTCTTGTTGCCTCCTTCTCTCGCCAGTATTAGTTCCAGATGAAACCAAAACAAGAGGATTCTCTGGAGAAAAGACTTTTCTCAAGCTATTGGCTATATAAGTAGGTAATGCGTGTATATACCACACACTCTATAAATCTATGAACATAATATATAAGTACAGCATGTAATGTACGTATTAGCAAATAACCACAAAATGAGAGTGGAACTGTTGGAAAAGAAAGAAAGAAGAAATCCAATTTTAAAATGCAATTACAATTTCTTGGATGGTTGTTCTTATGAGTTTGCCATAAAACTCCTGACTGCCATATAAATATCTACATATTGCTCCCTTATTTGTGGCAGTGGTAGGGAGAGGATAGCTGACTACAAAACTCTCTCCTCTGGAATATCATATTGGCTATTAAATCACAGAGAATTAATAATCCGGACAGATGAAAATTGTTATACGGAGTCAGTGAAAGAAATTATTCTATTTCGTGCTCTTGGTCTCGTCTGACCTGTCGTCACCAACTTTTTTTTCATCTCACCTCGTTTTTCGCATTCTTAACTAGACTTGGAAAAAGAAACTCATATAATAGAAAACGAGGTAAGGATACTCTAGAAAACAATGAATCTTGTGCTGGGGAAATTTTTATAGTGAAAGTGCAGCCTCCATTACTTACTTCACCCTCCTCCACAGTAAGGCTCTTGTTCAAGATTTATTGGATGGAAATATTAACTCATATTTCAATTAAGCCGAATGATTAGTGGTGATAGTGGTAGAAATTGGAGCAATGTCTCTTCCCACCTCGTCTGATTACAGTGGAACAAGAGAAGCACATGGGAAAGTGACTCGTGCCCCAGCACAACTATTCCGCCAGTGTCAAAATCACCAAATACCGCACAAACCTCATCACTTTTCAGCAGCTTACACCACCGCCAGCAACATGCATCTAAAGCAAACTTGTTATCACCAACACACTACCTTACTTCTTCTCTTCACTCTTTTTGGTCTCGTTTTCCAGGGTAAGTATTAAAGTATCTTGATAAAAGACGTAGCAATAGCAAACAATTTATTTATATTTCAAAGTCACCATTAAAATGGACAATGTTAGTAGATCGAAGAACAAATTGGGAAGTAAATATTTGCATTTTTCCTGCACTGATTTTCCTCAAAGCATAAAAATATATAGCCCATGTTATCATCATTATCATCATTATATAAACATCAACAACTCTCAATACAAAACGGAAAATATATACAAGAAGTCTGACTTGGCATGGGGTTTGGTGTGCAGTGTGCATATTGAATATGTCACAAGGAATGAAAGGCTCTACACGATTTTATATTGCATTACACATGTCCAAGTAAATATTTGCAGAGTTGCTGCCTTGCGGGAAGATTGCCAAAGTGGAACATAAATAGGAAACCATGAGATGTGATGTGTGATAGGAATATTATTCTGGAACGGGTTTGTCTGCGGGGAAAGCCACAAGACGAGATACCAAGCACCATCTCTCTATCTCAATGTTGTTGTTTGCTAGATATACACAGAAAATTTTAGACATTCCAGTAAAGAGAGTGAAAGCAAGTTTTGTTGAGAGAGATACTAGGCGCGTATATATATGTGAGCTTTTTGTTTCATTGTTGTTCTCTTGGGACTCATTTCACCACATTTTCTTCAACTAACGACAAGGAAAGCCATAGCTAGGGCCCTGTTAAAGTCAATGCGTAAGCAAATTTTCCCTCGTCCCCGATCACTTTCTTAAGCATCGCATAGGAGCTTTTTAAAATTCATCAAAATATTTAATTTGAGACTTTCCCTATCTTCACCTACGCACGTGATGAGTACTCTTGTGTGCGTTGACAAACAAGTACTATAGTGGAATGGGATAATAGAAAAATCGAATTTCCACAAAAACGATGTGATGTGAACGGAATCTACATCAAAATAAGGGAGACTCATACTCGAGTATGATATAGCCTTCTAAATGATTATTCGATGCATATAGAAGGTTACACGGGCTTTCAATAAGAAGCCACAAAAATGCCGATTCAGCAGTGGAATTTATCATGTGCCAATTTCCTCTCTCCCTTCCTCATTCATTTCAATACGGAGAGCCAATCTGATTTCTGCTTCCACATCCAACCAACATCCACCTCATTTTCAACAAGGCTTCTTCTTTCTCTAAGAAAATACTTTCCGTTTTCCATAAAAGTATATATACACATGGCAGAACGAGCAAAAAAATATTACAATTTTGTCAAATCTGATCATCCACATCCGCGTTTCTTTTCTCCAAAAAGGAAAAAATAATTTCACTCTCAAAGCAACTTAAAGTAAACCAATTTCCATTTCACTGCTGTCATTCCTAGTTCGACTTGATAATTGGTTTTGTATCTGCATCTGCAAAGGAAAAATATTCTGAATTGCCTTTACGTATACGCTCTTCTTAAGATTGTGTTTTGAGTGCGTGTGCATATAATATCTCGCTCCCATTTTATCTGAGCTTGCAAAACATCCTCCAAATATAATATTCTAAATGCATCCCCACTGACAAATATGAAAAGCTCCGTGAACAATGTTGACTGTTCTTCAAATTTTGAAGAGTGCAGTTGAGCCGACTAACAAATAATAAGGGACTTTTCAATTTCTAGTCCTCCAACCAAATCTGCATTTAATGCAAGTGACAAGGTTTCTCCAAAATCCGCACATTCACATGCATATACAATCTTTTCATTCTCTTAATTAGTTTTTTCCGCTTGATTGCATCTGTCATTCAAACGCATAATTTACCTAAGGACGGACAGAGTTCTACTCAGCTGCTGCTGCTGCTTCTCCTTCATTCATGTTGAATTGAGAATACGCATAATGGAAAAAGAATGTAAAGGCGGAAGAAGGGGAGAGAAAAGTTTGTTTATGCATCATAAATAATATGCATGCGTGCGAGAAGTACACAACTACTACTAAAGCTGCTAGCTCTGCTTACAAACAAGTTTATTTTGTGTTATTCCCGTTAAACGAAAAGGACACGGTAAACGGTAGCGTTGTACGAGGATATGATATTTATTCATAAAATCGGTATTCCTAACCTGTATAGGCAGCAATGCGTCTCCACTCCGTTCGACTGCCACCTTTTGCTCTTACTCCTGCTGCGACAGCATCACCATCACCATCATCATCACACAAAACAACAAAAAAGTGTGTAGTCAACTGGGAAATGGGATACACAAGTCCCATGGTCTTGCTTGCATTTTCAAATACTCTTGAGCTGATTGTGAGTTCAGCAACGCTTGTTCACACATGAATGCCCCTTTGTACAAAAAAGGTAAACCTGGGAAAGTAGTGAGGACTGCAAAGAGGTAGGAAAAGTCCATTAGAAACAAAGGATATGGGGAGACATACGGTGAAACATTGGAAATGGAACGGTTATTCATTTTTTGCAAATTCAAATGGGGAATTCATATGCAGAGGTTGAAAATCCAGAGAAAACGGAGATTTTCCAGGGAATAAGGTTCACTTCGCTCCCACCTCCATCTAATATATAGGTTGCTACTGCAGGGGAATCGTAGAATAAATTTCCAAGAAGCGCATATTTCTCTCCTGTATAATATAACATAACATAGCTATAGGCAAAAGACTTTCGCCTCGTTCAGATATAGAATGTTTTGTTTCGTAGCAGAGTTTTGGGACTTTACACCGAGTTTTGGTACGGATGAGTAAATATTTTAATTGGATTTGGTTTAATTAACAACTTTCACTAGTCTACTTTCCTTTATTACTACAGCAGTGCCTACTCATAAAGAACTCTGTAGTTTGGCTCATGGCTTCATTAAACCACATTATTTTCTTGAAATCAAGCACACTTTCTTATTTAATCAAGTTTCCACGACTTATTGACTATCTAAGGATGCTTTTCTCTTTCTACAAACTTCTTTTGTTTTGTTTGCCTTCTCTCCTATTCTTGGCATATCTTCACACCCACCCACCCCACAATCACCAGCGTCATCCCAATCCCAGCGCAATTTGACAGGATATACCTATATATATGTAGATGTAGTTTAAGATCCTTTTCCTTTTGGTTTGTAGATCGTCTCATATCCCATCAGTAATGTCCGTGAAATATGGAAGCATGTCGGGAGAGGAGACAGAGGCAATAAATTGTAAAAATGCATTAAAAGTGTTGATAGGTTTGCCTTTACAACACATCATATATAGAGAGAACTAGCTAGCGGAATGTCAAAAATATATTTTCTTTTCCGTGCATGAGCTTCTATATGGTATTACACGGAATCACTAGAACTTTTACCATACCACCTCCACCGTTACATCACATTTATTCCGAGGAATGCTCCTGTAGGAAGCAAACACCACGTTATGAATTCATAATAGCATTTTTCATGTAAAAAATATACATACACGACGCGACAAGACTTTTACGATCGTGATATGATGACATTGAATGAGCTATGGGATCTTACTATCTTACGCTATTTTTTCATCCCTACTTTTATACTCAGCTGCCACATCATATTGCTTATGAGATTTTCCCCTCATTTACAGAAAAAAATATGCTCGATAATGTAAAGCTACTGTTTGCCGTTTTCCCGCAGACACATTTCATATTGACTTTAGTACGCTTCGAATAAAATCCTTGAGTGTTGGCAAAAAAAAAGACGGAAGGGCCATATAGCAATGCTAGACGGCTGTTAAAGATGATTCATGAAAACCAACATGCATTATAACATAACATGGTCGACGAGCAACTAAATAATTTGCTTTCGATCAACAAGAAAGGAGTTGACGACGAATATTTTCCAACCATTATATTTGACGATGGGCCTGGCCATCATCGCAAGAAAATCATGTGCGTTTATGTGGTCGTCGACAAGGATAGAGAAAGCTTTTGCTCAGTGCATTAAATGTAAAACGCACGAGTGACACTGCATGACAGCATCAACAACAAAAAAAGAGAAGCTGGAGAAAAGCTTTCAAGGCTAAAAGCACGTGCATGTCACACAAGCAAAGGAAAAAAAGTACCTTGAGAGGAGAGAGAGAGCAAGTGGCAATAGAGTGTCATCATCATCCACCAATTTTCCATTGCTTTTTTTGCCGTTGCAGAAAATGTGTAATGGTCGACTTGTCTGTCCGCAGAAAAAGAAGAAGGGAAATCTCAAGGGGTATATTATGGAAGATTGTATCGCATCTTCTCGTCTTCTGACTTATTTCTTTTTGGTGGATACAGAAATTCAAAGGCAGCTTTAGTTGAGTTGAGAAATAAGACGAAGTGAGGGAAAACGTGGAAAAGAGATCATCGTTTGTCAAATGTCCCTTTAAAGAATTTCAACATACACAATAGATATATTTCTCATATATATGTGTATAGTATTTCAAATCCACAGCTTTTCTACTCTCCGATCAAATAACAGTGGTTCTTGAGAAACGGAGAGGAAGAAAGTGGGCTTTAGTCCAAGAGAGAAACATACACTTGCACTACAAAGACCGGTAATAGCAATAATAATAACGTTATTATGGGAATTGCTCTGATTTCTCCTCTTTTTGTGGTGGTCGCTGGATAGCTACTAAAGCACAGTGACGAAGCAGAGAGTTGGAGAGTTTTGCTAGAGAAAATATTGCAAAAGGGTATTACGGCATGGCGTGGTGGTTCCGCCTGTGTGAGCAAACTATATTAAAGCTAACATGACAGAGGGGCTGTGTGTGGCCACGTTAATGTGCTAAATTGAAAATGTGATAGATATAAATAAACCTACATGTATATAAGTAAGTACACCAGCATCAACAGCGGTAGGTTGTCTTATGTTCCGCCTCAAGGAACAAAAAAGATGCCGCAAAACAGTCTAACTGAAGCAAAAAAAATCTCGTTTTTTTTTCTCCACATGCAGTTCACATTTATGGAAACATTTTGACTTTAAACGCCACTTCCAGCTCTGTGCTATCTAGCTCGTACTACTTTCCCTTAAATGTTGGATTGTTGAATGGTTCATAAAAGTATTTAGGAAGGGATGAAAATAAAATATTTATACTGAAAAATAGTGATGATTGGTATACGATCCGTTTTTATGTATTTCTTACTTGCTAGGTTCAACTGTGTACGGTACATGGAAATTCGTAGTAACAACTCGAAAAGCAGTTGGAATGTATGAGAAAACATGACATGAAATGATCAACGGTCAAATTAGCGTTGTAAGAATGGGTATAGAGTATCATATAAACGACTTTTTTTTAAAGTAACTTGTTAGAGCTTCTATGTGCATACTCCTTTTTCACACTGCTCTTCAGTTTTACATTCTGGTCTTGTTCCGAATAGAAATAATGTTGAGGGTGGATGGTTTGATGGGAAAATCTACGGAATTACTGAATCCTTCCAGCTTCCTAACATCATCGCAGAAAAAAGTCTGAAAAAGAATGTTTGTTGGCTTTCTAGTTTTTTTCTGTCGAGAAATTGTTTGTGCTCTAATGTAACGTAGTATAAGGAAAGAAGCCTTGTACACGTTCTCAGATTATGGTACTAGGATACGATGCATGCATCAGTTTTCATTCTACTAGTTTCCAAAATTATGCTACAATAATATCTTCGTATTGTATGTGACGAAGACAATGAACATAACAAAACGAGGAAGAGAAAGGGAAAGTCGGCAAGTGATTCGGAATGTATTTCTGGTTGATTTATTTCATTGCATTAGAATTTCCAAGAGCAATTTTTCATACAGCGCGTAGAATGTGCAAGTGTTTGTAAGCTTTACAGTTTCTATACACATTTTACCTTCAACCTTCCATATTCAACAAATTTACGGGGAGAAAAATATTATTTTTAAGGAGGAACACGACTTAAAGATCCAGCTGCTAACGCGTGTTTCTGAGAATAAAAAAGTTTTTTTATATGTTTGTGCTTTTGATAGTTCTTTCTTCCCATTATAAAGGATGCTTATTGTCAGGTTTATCTCATCAACCATAAATCTACGTGTTATTAGAAGGGAGTCCCTTACTGCAGGATAATGGGAAATGTATGGAAATCGGAGTAATAATTTCTTTTCCACAAACAAACGCAATTTTATTTGTTGAGGAGCATCATGCAATTTCCTTGTTTCTCAGTGTGCCCCAGAATTTAAGCACCTTGCTTCGGCTTTAGACTTGCATTTGTGTTAGGCTCAAAAACTATTTTGTGAAGGTGTAAATGACAAGGTCATTTTTTCCTTTTCACTTTCTTTTCCGGGTACTATGTCTTTAGACATAGTCAGTACAATTACAATCGGACAATAATAAAGATGTCACACTTGAGATGCTAATGTATTGTAAGCTAATGGGTTGTATACCCCCTCGATGTTATTATGAAAATACAAGTGAAACAAGTTAATCCTCAACTCTTTGTTTCACAAGACTTATCACAAGCACAGAATGTTACTTATTTTTTTCTCTCCTTTCTTTTCTTTTGTGAATGTCACGAACAGGTTCGGATGGAGTGAAGGATGTTCAACTAGACGCACCGCGCTACGCGAGAAGAGCAGAAGATCTCATGCTTCGTTGCAACTACAATTTGGAAACAGACTCGTTGTATGCTGTCAAGTGGTATCGTGGCTCGGAAGAATTTTACCGTTTTCTTCCCAAGGAATCTCCCCCAAAACAAGCATTCCCCGTAGCTGGGGTACTCGTTGACGTAAGTTTATCAACTTGCTCCTTAACTCGATATCAAAATGTACACACGAACAAGCTTCAAGCAAAAGAAAAACAATTTCAGCAAATCAATAACGACAATATTCATGGTTTTTCGTGCATATCAAAACTTTGATAGGGAAATAGTAGGATTACAACAAATAGTAGAATCGTATATCGTATATATACGCACTATATATATACAAGCAATGATCCAAGACAGCAACAGATTTACACTGGGATGTTTGACAGCAGAGCACATGAAATTACTTGGAACGAGCTTTGAATATCTGCCAAACCAAAAGAAGACTTTTGCGATCCTTTATCCTAATACGCTTTTCATGTGTGTATGTGTCGTGGTACTTGGCTTCCTATACATGTAGTTTTATTGCAATCAGTGGATTTACTTAAAGCTGACTGGAGAGGAGATTTCTGGCAACGTACTTAGAATATATAGCAATATAGAAAACACTGAGATTGTATATCTATTTTCTTTGTATACATTTGCGTATTATTGAATGGATTTTGGAGGCACACGCAAACGTTTGACATGTAAGGTTCTCTCTTTGATGAAATCCCTTTTTGCAATGAGAGAGAGTCAGTCGAAAGTCATACTTTTTGTGTGTTTGTGTACGTTAAATAATGTAGGACGTGTTTGCATTCATCGCCATATGGTTGCGGTTTTTCCGTGTACACCATTCCACATAATTTTATCATCTGTCATGCAATTACTTTCCATTCTTCGTTTTCTCCGTCCTCTCCTTCCGCTTTCAAATGTTACACAAACACTCAAACTCTATGCGTCTCCTTTCTCTTCTTGAATCAAGAACAAGCGACAGGGACACAGAAATTTTCCCTATGGAGGATCGTTTCAGTGCCCAAACGAGACCAGGCCAGAGCTTCCATTGTTACCTTGCTTTAGTAGGGCACCCTTCATCTCCAAAGCACAGCATTTTGTGGGTGATGATGTGTGTGCCGTTGTATTGTCCGTGTTATTGTGCGAGTCTAAAAAGCAATGACAAATTAAATTGTCAAGTTTCCGAGAATGTTAATGCTGCACGAAAAGAAATAAAGAAAGAGGAAAGTTTTTTTTGCTAATGGATTTCACAGCAGGACATACTAGTGGCAAAGACCATTAGGCACACCGTATTACATAAACTGTATGAAAATGCCATTAAAACGTGCATAACACATGGACGCAAATGAAATAGCGTTATATGAACTATATAATACTGAGCCCTCCTCCATCATAAGAAACTTGTAAGGAGGTAGTTAGTCGTTTCAGGTATAAACTATACAATTCTTTTAGTCTTTTTCAAGGTCAGTTCAATTAAATATGTAAGAATAAAGGTGGAGTCACACACAGAGAAATTCGAAGGTTTAAAATGAACCTGCCATTAGCGTAAGCAATAAAGTTTGAAAGAAATAATTTCCAACAAAACTTTGTCGGCATTCTTTTCATTAAAAAGTTTTTTCTCGCAATTTACAACAAACACAATCCGAGCTTCTGGAGAAAATATGGGCTAACAACACACAAACTTCCAAAATAATAAAGTCCGGGGTTCGTGAAAGGTGAGAGAAAATAGGTTTGTGATAATGGGAAAAGTGCTGACTGATCTATATAAGACGGTTGGAGTGCCTTAGAAATTACTTTGTAGGAGTGCCTATCGTTTAATTTGCAATTTTCACAATATTATTACAGTCTAAATTACTATTTCATACTTTTCATTCCATTGTTTCTCATTACCCCGAGGCGTGAGTATTCTTTTTTTACAAGTTGTTTACCTTTATGTTAAGGGCTTTGTTTTTAACTCCACAAATGACAAACATTTTCGTTGAGATATTAAATTCTCAAGGGGTTTCATATGACATTCACGAATAGAATTAAAGATGGGAGGACAATAGACGACATTTTGCAAAAGGGAAAGGGTACTTAGTCTTACTCTCTCTCTTTCATTCTGTCACTTCACATTTTTCTTATTATTAGCTCGTCCTATCATTATCCATTCCGTTCCATTCCCCTGCCAAGGAAAATAATGGGTAATATAAATATTTATCAAGTACCATGCCCGAGAAAATGTTCTTAAAAACATATATATGTTCGTTTGTACGCATATTATATTGTATATACATATATATACAATATAAGTACACGCAAAAATATGAACTTTACGCCAACTTACGCCCAGTTTCCGATTCTCCTATTTCGAGTTCAAGTATCTTTGGCTGTTGTTGGCAAAGAGAGTGTGGAGGAAAGCCCAATCCTTGTCTTATGCCGTTTGTGTTTGCTGGGATATGCAGACATATCTCGTATATATGTAGCAGAAGTAAAGTGATATGTTTAAGGGGACATGCAAAAAGTCACAACTCATTCATTCTGAGATTCTCCTCTCCCATGTCGTTACACGCTGCGATGCTGCTATTCTAGCTACCACACAGGAAAGTTATACCATTAGTAGTAAGTAAGCATGTAACAATACTAATAATAATGATAATGGTGGTAATATACCAACTTTTCTCCAATGTCTGTCTCCTTTCCTCTCCTACGCTTCCTCCTCTCCTCTGGCTCTCCTCCCGTATAATATCCAATGCTCCAAAAAACGTCTCTCAACCTCATCGCCTCTCTCAGTTTCTCCGTTTTCAATTGAAAATGTGCATTGTTAAAAATGTGTTTTGCGAGCAGTGGAGCGAAAGCGAGCTGGAGCTTTAGTAGAAAAAAGTCGCCTCGCACTCTGTTATATAACAAAATCGAAAAGCGTTTTTCATGCAGAGAAAATGCCTTTGCGTCATTTCACAACAATACAATGTATGAGCTCTATATGTCTTTAGTAGAAAAAAGTCGCCTCGCACTCTGTTATATAACAAAATCGAAAAGCGTTTTTCATGCAGAGAAAATGCCTTTGCGTCATTTCACAACAATACAATGTATGAGATGTATATGTACATGTAAAATACAAAATAGGCAATAGTCTTTTGGCAATTGGCATAAAGAACAAGAAAACATGTACCCTGCTGCTTTTTGCCTGCATTGCATTAGTTTTTTTTAGTTAAAAGAACGTTACCTCATTGTCGACTCTTTTAGTGCATTCCATTTCCATTTGAATCCTGTGGAAAGGTAAAAGGTTGTGGAGGAGTGGTTCTATGTCTACTATACAACTGTTCTCTTAATATTATCACATTACCAACTGGAAAAGTTTTCTCTCCTTTTTTCTAGAGCATGCATTAAACTATTTTGATGGTTTCCGGGCTAATTTCCTTGCCTCCTCCTTCGACATCGTCTTTCTCTTCTCCCATTCCCATCATCATCACTAACATCACATTCACATAGCTTACCTTTTTGAAAGGTCTCTGGGAAACCAAAAAATTGTATAAGACTTT
Organism: Orchesella villosa; assembly: GCA_036850725.1. Lineage (NCBI taxonomy): Eukaryota > Metazoa > Arthropoda > Collembola > Entomobryomorpha > Orchesellidae > Orchesella > Orchesella villosa. The sequence continues at coordinate 7,786 of JAANSM010000428.1, read as the reverse complement.
TCTCCAGAGGAGTTTGAGCCAAAATGTGTAGAGGAAAGTGTGTGGTAGTGCACCAGTAGAAGAGTCAGCATAAGAGGAAGTTACAACTATCTTGATCAATTTCCTCTTGATCTCAAAAAACTTGTGTTTCACTTCCTTTCATTGAAGCCAAAACTAAGTTGGACTTTTATTTCATATCCCCATTCACTATATATGTTCCCCTAAGCTTCTAGCTTCATCTTGTTTCCGACTTCACTCTCCTCCTCCAACAAACTACGATAAAGTAGACTAGTTTTTATCGTTAAATGTGTTGCAATGTAGTTTATAAATGTACACTACTGTTAACGCACCCCAAATTACTAAGCATTTTTTATCTCTAAATTCGTAGTAGCATCACAGCATACAAATTTAGAGCTAATTATAAGCTGCTAAAACTGAAAATATTGCTTTAAGAGATGGAAGACAGGACAGGTCATGCAACGTCTTCAGTTTAAAATCGAGATTCTTTGCACTTTACTTTAGCTTCCTACTTGCCACATTTAATATCATTTTCCAAAGTGACTTTAACTACCCTTATGCATTTCCCGTGTTTTATCTTAATGTTTTATTACCGCCACATTGCATATAAATTAATTAAGAAGTTAATCTACCGTCTCATAAGACGAGTAGCTACCGGATGACTGGCTTTTTCATGGCTGAAAAAACAAGTCAAATATTTTACTGCCAAAAAGTGCGAAAAAACTTAAGTACATATAAACTTGATGTACCTTTCGTTTACAAAAGTACAATTTTGGTCTGCTCTGCACCCTGTATATTCTTTTCTGTAGGGATAAATGTACATTACGTACATAACTCTAAATTTTCCCATTACCGAAGAAAAAGAGCAACAGTCGGAAATGGACATGAAAAATACGTTTGTATTTGAAGAGTTTCATTCAACAATATTGCTCTACCTCTCAACTCAACTCTGATTGATTCTGATGATTATTACAGTCGTAAACATTCTGATAGTCACAATCAGTCTTTTGACGGAAAGGATAGGTAGTCACGTAGATCCCACTACATCCCAAGTTTACTGTTTTAGCATTACCGTAAATATAAGTTTATAGAATCAGCAGGACTGGCATTTAATGGGTTAATGAATTGCACGAATGCTTTCTGACATTGCCCCCAAACTGAAGGTGAAACTTTCCATTGACTCTGAAATGCAAATAAATAGGTATTATTTGTAGACGGTAAGCGGCTGAGCTCTGAGCTGCTGCGAGGATTCTCAATTCAACTCTGAAATCGTAGTCGCAGATTTGCCTATTTTACATTNGGCTGAGCTCTGAGCTGCTGCGAGGATTCTCAATTCAACTCTGAAATCGTAGTCGCAGATTTGCCTATTTTACATTACGATGATGCACTTAAAAAGCGTGTCTTTGGACTTTATCAAAGAAGGTAAAGTGCCTCTTTAAGAGCTTTAAGGGCACTTTAAATGCTTTTATGGTACAAGATCAAGATACACAACAAACCATGTAAATAAACGTAGATATTTTGCAACTATACCTAAAATACAAATCGACAAATGTGGTTTGTATTATACCTTTCACATTGTTGTCCCCAACGCATCTTTTATAAGTATTTGTATACAATTATACAACACGGTTTGAGAATTGACTACCACATGTACACATATATTACAATTTGTTATAATTACCCAATGCCCATAATCACGCACACGCTTCAAATAGTTCAATTTTTTACATTGAACTATTGAAATTACCAATCTCAGCGAAATTTTCGTTTTTCCTATTGCATCAAATGATACTAGTGATTTGTGATACTACTATATTACAACCGAATAAAAATTTGAGTTTATTTGGAAGAGAGAGAGAGATATGCGTTGAAATGGATATATTTTGCGGTAGTGGTATGTGATACGGTATACGGTGCACTTAGCTACTTGATTATTCCATTCCAATGAATTTTCCCCCATTTTATGCATCTCAATTATACTTACGAATATCAAATTGAATCCTTTCAAAGAGAAACTTGGTTTTTAAGCTTGTTTGCATCTCAAACTTTGTAATCACGCTCTTATTCATCATCAAAAAGAAATCACTTTATAATGCAGCTGCTTTTAAGTACAAAGTGACTTTTCTCGACCAGACCAGCAACTTTTTTTTAATCTGTCAACAAAACGTATAATTATTTCTTGCTCCGTGCTTTAATGATGTTGATAGTGGATGACTGTGTTGGTGATTATGAGGTTTAAAAGGGGGATTGGGGTGAGAAGAAAAGCTTGTTTAATGTGTAGACCTCTATTTTTGGAAGTCAAGGAATGTAGAAAGGAAATGAGAGGAAAGTCATCGCATCGCGGTGCCGCATGGTGATACATGTAAGCATTTTTTTTGTACATTGTATAAAAGTATTTCTTTGAGAAATGAGAGAATTTCAAAGCTTAATACTAGATGCACGAGTATATGTACATCAATTTCATATAGTCATGATGATTATGATGTATTTGAAATAGGAATGTGATCCTGTATAATTTGTATTCATTCATATTGGATGAGGGTAAGAAAAGAAGAGAAAATGCCACAAAGATAGCTAGGTAAAATAGTTGAATATTCCAGATGAGAATACGTGTGCTTACTTACTTACCAAACCAACCCTCACCTATAGACACACAACATTCATACATTTTTCTATCTTCATCTTTTGACTACTTTTTTTCCTAAAAAATACGACCAGCAAGAGAGAAAGAGAACGCGGAGGTAGGAAGATGAGTGGATGGATGGATGGAAAAAGTGGAGGATTCAATTAGGGCCCAATGGGCTGATTATGCATGCATGAAGTGATGAAAGTAATGATGAACGAACTATATGATATATGTGTGTGTGTGTTCGAGTACAGCACACACCTAGCGCTATTACATCTGTTTTCCATGCATACTTCTACTACTCCAAAACATCCATCCACCAACTCCCTAGTGGAGATGGGGTAAGCCCAAAATGTTTTAGTTGGGTTTTCTCCCTCTCTCTCTTTCTAGGATGATGAGATGCAAGCACACATGGCCCCATGTACACACATTATATAAGTACATGAAGAGAAGAAAAGTTGCTTGTTTTTTTCTACCTGGTGAGTCCGATTTCTGAATTATTGCTCACCTTTTTTATTTCTCTGCACTACATCATCATTTCCCTTACTCGTTTTACGAGCAATTCAATAATTCACCTGAAAGGCAAAAATTTCAACAACACAATTTCTCGGATGTGATATAGAATGAGGTAGCTCTAAGCTACAAGCTACTACTTTATTTTCCGAGTGCTCTCTTCTCCTCTCTGAACTACGATGATGAGAGCGAAGAGAGGAGTAAATATGAATGTACAATGAGCATCATTTACGTAGAGTTCTTTTGAAGTCTGCCGGTAAACGAGAGGAGTGCAGAGAGCACAAGAGTGTGGAGGATGAGAGGTAAGGATAAACATACGCATATAGATATACGAAATGGAGGAAAGTGTTGGCTGAAAATCCAATATTTACGGATGAGAAAGGAAGTAAAAGAGGAAATACGTAAGCAAAGCATGCATTTTGAATACGGCTAATCTTCCATTTTCTCTCTCACTCAGTTGATGATGATGATGACTGAGTGAGTTGAAAGCACCAGGTGACCTTCTACCAAAATGTGTAATATGTAATAGGAGCAGGATCTCTACTTATAGGGAATATACAAAAGGAGAGATAACACAATCCAGGAGGTTGAAGCCAAAGGGAAATTTGCATTCCGAAATTGTTCGCAATTTATTCTGGAGGAAACATTAAAGTAAAGTAGTTCTCCAAAAGGTGGATGCTAATGTTCAAAAACTGGAATAAAACCTTTAATATGAAACATAAACCGTTATGTTGTATGTGTATATTTGTCTAGTGATGTGCTTGTTTTCCATTTCTTCATGCATACACTAGTGTTATACAGAATGACTTTAATATACTTTCAACTTTACTTTAAACCTTCTTTACTACACAACAACACAACTCATTTTTTATATACCAATCCAAAATGAGGGAGCTGGAACGGAAGGGTTTCAATCATTGTACACAAGTAAATTTTATAAGAGAAGGTAAAATGAAAAGCTTTAAATCATGGTGTGTCATGAAGTGGAGGACATGTTACGCAGGCTGCTGTGTTCTCTGCCTAAATTATGCTGGAATAGAAAGGGTATATGTCGGGGTTAGGTTAATTTAGAAAGAAAACAGAACTTTATTTCTTTATATGATTAATTTTGTAGAAAATGCTTCATGTCAACAAAATGATATAGCCTTATATGGTTTATTCCTTAAATGTTCCAGGTGAACAAGTCAGATGACCACAATGTTTTCCTCAAGAACATTTCATTCGAGACAAATGGTCGTTTCAAATGTCTCATTTCAGCTGAAGGAACTTTTCAAACTCTGGAAAATGCCAAAGACATTGATATAGTGGGTAAGTTTGGACAAGCAGAAACTAGAAAGTAAAAATTTCGATCGCGACATTTTTTATGAATAAAAAATTTGGGCAGGATCAAAAGACTTTTTCATAATGTCGTCGTCGACTGCATATAATATATAATGTCCGTCTATGTGATGATATGACTGCATACAATGTACATATTATTCTGCCAATGCAGTGGTGTGTTGGTGCATAGCTCCTGTCTGTTATGATAAATGTTTCTGCGTCACAGAGCCCATTGAGCAGTTACAAAAAGTGAAATAATAAATCCTCACAGATCACTGTAACAGACACTTTTATGAATAAAAATAGGGGGTTTCTTTATGCTACTAGCATTTCAGCAGCTGGTAAAAATTTCAACATGAAACAACAATGAACAAAAATGTTATTTGTTTCCAGTGATTGACTACAACAGTCCGAAACTGTTTCTGGACAAGATGAATTATCAGCCAGGAGATCGAGGGCTGGCCAACTGTACAATTGAAAGAACCTACCCGGAAGTCAATATTACTTGGTTTATAAATGGAAAGCAGGTATACTTATTATACGAAATTATATGAATTATATAAAATATGTTTTATGTATACCTATACTGGTTTTGTCGCATCCGCATTTCACAGCTACAAAGAAGACGCAAGATTTTTAATTTTTAATGCTGAAAATTGTTCCATGTTCCGATCTAGAAAGTATTCTAGCTAGAATTCATTCATACATCAAGAATGTGGCAACAGTTCCAATATAAAGTATTATTCCTTTATGATTCGTCCGAAAGAAAGTCGGGCATCGCTCAATAATATAAAAGGAAGTGAAAAGGAAGCGATCTATTTTGGAATGGGAAATAAAAGTATAGGGAAAATAGGGACGCAATATAGTAGTAAGAAGTAAAGAGTAGGACGATCACACTCCGCATTTCAATTTCTTTTTGGCTCTCTTTCACAACAATACCATCAACAACTCACTTTCCCAAATGCATCATCCGCAAATGGCAAAACCAAATCTCGGTCTTTCTCTCCGTCTCCATTTTATACACAACGCCTATCGAGTGAGACAAGCATATGGACAATATGTAGTAAGAAATAAGTCCCCATGTGATTATTATTCCGTGTTTGTCCCTTCCTCTCCAAGGTCCATATGTGTTGGGTAGAGAGAGAGAGAGTGGATCCCTTATCCTTTATTTATTTCCTCTTTCTCCGCTTTCTTCAAACTATTGAATTGCCGTTTTCTTTTCTCCCCCATTCAATACCACGAATATCACGATTGTTTTCTTATACAAGTTTCTTTTTTTCGTATCCAAAATAACCAACCGCTGACTGAGCAGTGACCATTATACATGTATTTTATATATACTACGGGCTGGGAGTAAGAGACGGAAGGCTGAGGACACAGAGAAAAATGCCAATTCAGTGGAGCAAACTCTCTCGGATTTTTATGATTCTTCATTTTGTAAAAAGAAAAACAGTTCATGTTATTTAGCCTGTTGTACTTACTCTTTGGAATGAAAAAAGAGGGAACGTACGTATATTATTACTACTGTTGAGAGTAAAAGCGAAGAGAAAAAAAGAAGAATGATGAAATATGGAACATTTCCCAATGGATTGAATTGAAACACTGGGAAATATTTTCTTGCTCACATTTTTCTTATTCCAACAGCTTTCCACGCCCCACTGCGTTGCCATATTTTTTCGGTAAGAATGAGACGAAGAAAAAAACTTAATCGATTAGTTTCACAAAAGCATTCGACATATTATAGTAGGTAACATAGTACATGAGTTCAATTACATAATGATTGAATTGGATTTCCTCTCATCTCGTGGCTCCCATGTCGGGCCAGGCCAGTGTCATGTCATGACTGATTGATGGATTGATATCATTATTTATTTTTCTTTCTTGCTTTTCCGGGAAAAAATCATGTCTACAGGTGAATAATATTTCGGTAAGTACGAGAACGGATATAGTTGCGGATGTCCAAGAAAGGAGAGGGACTAGTAGCGGTGGTGGTTTCAGTAGCAGCAGCTCGTCATCATCTTCATCTTCATCCACTTACTTACGCAGAGGAGGGGCAATACGGAATAAGACAGTTGGTGGTAGTGGGAATAACGTTAAAAATAGCAAACTAACGGCTACAGTATCCACTCTTCGCTTCCCGATTCCAAGTTACTCCCCACTGACAATCAAGTGCACAGGTCAGTTGTATGATGTCTACAATGAGACTTCCTCCATTCAGATCCAGCCGAAAGCACCAGTCATCTATCCAACGCTATCCACACCAAAAAGTCAGCACAAGTATGGGATGATGACAGACCAGCTGCAGACTTACAATGGGACGCTACATACTAACGGTAATGTTGCATTGCGATACAATATATATGAAAGTCTTTACATTGAGAAAACACTTTCACTGTCACAAACATTTGTAGCTGAAATTCTTCCTAATCTTGATATTTTACAGATGGAGTCCAGCCCAGCGCCTGTCCAACTCTTCTCCTTTTAGCCGCCACTACCACCCTGATCACTGCTCAATTCTTTCTCTTTTCCCAACATGCTGGTGGAAGACAAACGCTTGCCCTCACAACAATGTCGACACTGGGTCAAACGTGAATCTCAAACTTTGGCAGTACGAATTATTACGACATGAATGATGAAGCAAAAAATGTGTGTAATGCGCTTACATATATAGTCAATTTGCATGAGAAATGATGAGAGAACAAAAGAGCGTGGTCTTTTGGTAAGCCAAAACTGGCTTGATTTATTGATGGTGCACCCACACCCCTCCTTTCCCCTTCCAGGCTCAAATTGAAATATCCCTATGCAAAAGCCGTAATGTACGCCTACCACAATTACATACTGCATTACACCATAATTCAAAAAACCCATCGTGAAAGAAAAAAATGTCATTTTGTGTCAATGTCAATATTGTTTAACTTTACTTGTACTATGAATACACTGAATAATAAAACGCGTCAAATGTGTAATTGTGCATGATAACTGAAATTTAGTCATTTCCATTTTGTATATACCAGCTAGCTTCCTTAAATCATGTCACGAGTACAAATTATGTTGACTTGCTTCCGACTACGTCATTAAATCATAGCGTTCATCAGAAGCCGTACCAAATATAGGTATATATTATCATTTTTTGCAAGTCAAACAGCTATATGCCGAAGGAAAGAAGCAATTCAGCTATTTTCCTTCACCAAGTTTCTTTAATCTTTGTAGCTTCCAGCAAAACTAGGCAAATTGAATGACGGAAATTACGGTTATGATACGAGCACAGAACCTTCGACAAAAGGAAAAAATAAATATTTGCTTAGCTGCTGCTTCAGGCTGCTCTTGATC
>JAANSM010000427.1:0-29049 GCA_036850725.1 Orchesella villosa | reverse complement strand
TTAATTATTTTAGGAAGGTGTTTCAAGTTGCATCATTTTCTGAGATGGACGGTGAATGTTTACCATTTACCGACTGTAGGAAATTTGGTGGGAAAAATATTTGACGGGGTGTAGGGGGTTGAGGATATGTTTACTTATTGATATAGCCTTAAGTAATGGCACCTCTCTGTTCCAAACGTAAAAATTTCATTTTATGGAGCCAAAGTAATAATGCTGAAACACATGCATGCAGACAGGAAAACAAACATGCATCCACGCTTATAGAAGAGGGAAAAATTTACAATAGAATATAAGAATTATCCTCAAATTATTCCATAAATTTAAGCAGATTGTAATTCCAAGGAATGTGATTTGACTAGAAAGTATCCAAATGTGTTATAAGTACATTCGCCAAACAAAGTCACATAAAATATAAAGTTTGATGGAGTCAAGTCAATCATCGTCACCACTACTATCACGATTATTACCCTTCTATAATCGTGTCTGTGCATGCATATAATTTGACATTACTCTGACAAGCTAAGTACTTACTATGTATCTCACAGAATCGATATTTTCAGGTAATGAAGAGGTAGTAATGAATATACATAGGATTTCTATGAAACGGCATATTTTGCATATGTAATCGTATGGAAATACTGCTTTGTATGTATAAGATATGTACAAAAAAGGTCTTTAAGCCCTATATGTTATGGCATATTTTTTGCAAATTGGCTATGCAGCATGTGCCGATTCATATATTGGCATATATTGAAGGCCAAATCGATTTTAAGCCTTGATATGCTCATATTGGGCACATTAACAAACAAGTACATATAGAAGTGAGAATTACATGCATAAATTTTCTACCAGGCTTGTGGATTCGTTTATGCATAATTTTAAAAACCAGGTTATGAATTTATTAATGCATACATTTTCATATAGTGTCACGGGATTTTTAGTATCTTAATAGAAAATTTATACTCTGATTAGCCAGAAACAGAAATTTATACAATTGCTTGGAGTGTGGGTTTTAGGTATGGGTCATTTAGATCGTCCGCTAAACACCGGCGTACTAAACGTCCCTGTCCAAAATATCGGCGTCCAAAACGTCGATTTTTAAATAAGGGGGATGTCGAAAATGTCGATTCATAAAAATACAGTAATATAAACACGGGACATGCATTGTTGTATGTTGATTTTTCCTTTCCTGTCATTTTTGCGATAACGTTAGCTTGAAAGCTCATAGCCTTTGAAGACTTAAACATTCAGTCATTCACTCATCATTCTTATCTCTACAACAAACCTAATGTTACAATACCGACAAACGCTTGACGCTAGAATACTGAAATAAAAAGTCTATCGTCGCGCGTCGTAGGAAATGGTTTGGTTACCAGTCGGTATAGTTTTCAAGAGTGGGAACATTTTAAAACGCATTGACTCTTATTTCTCTCAACTTTTGATGCAAATTAAATATACTTGCAGTGTGAGTTTGCTTTCAGGTAATCATAATCGCAGTTTATAAGAGAGAAGTATCTGCAAAAAATGTTACTTAAATGTTTTATACTGGTGACGATTAGCGGTCGACCTTATAGGTTGCCGACCTTTTATTCGACGATCTAATTACCTAAACCCTGGGTTTTACGTGTACATGTCAAAAAGCTTACCTTACTTGGTGTTTACCTTTGCTACTCTTTCTTCTTCTCGCTTCCATATCTTTTGATAAATTGCAAGCAGGAATATGCTAGTGCCTTGCTGAGCATATATGCCAATCAATGTGATTTACATCTCTGAGGAAGGATGCCGAAGACGAGATGCTATATACAAGCAATGCAACTACTTCGTAAAGAGTAGTTTACTTACTGCCCTATAACCCATTACATTTCTATATATGTTCAAACTATCCCCTTTCCATATTATTTTGGATTCTTTATGCGTGCATTCAAAAATGCATGTTTGGATTTCTTTATACATGCATGCTCATAAAGAATTTCGGGTTTCGTCATGCAATTTTGCTATATTGTTGGTTTTATAAGCTTAATTTCCATTAAATGAAAGAGTTTTTAATAATTGTGAGAATAAATCTAGAATTTAGACGTAAAATAATTGTGAAGAACGTGAACTGTCGCATTAAAGGTTGGATCTTGCATACAACATAGTGAACAAAGCAAATACTGATACACCACAAGGCTTCACTGTTAAAAATCATGGATGGCTTTGATTTGTCATCTTGAATTAGTATTACTGCAAAATTACTTTGTTTTAGAATGTATGTTAGTTCTTATACGAGCTTATTGTGACTTGTGCATCACAAAACTAAATAAAAACCGGGTTTTACGGAATGTTTATACTGCATATTTTGGTCATTTTTAGGGCATATCAGCATGCATATTCTTCCCATTTATACTGCATATTTTTCCGAAGTCTAGATATGTATAATAACTAATTGCAAAGTATGAGGTTTCAATGGGTTGATCCGTTGCTGTTGAAACGATTCCTATTTTCCAGGCTACCAAAACTTATTGCAATTAACAAGTAAATACTATAAGTGAAACTTGGCATGGCATGTTTTAATCATTACAAAAGTGCGTTTTTTCATCAGAAGCCCTTTCAGGTTCATTTTAGTAAAAAAACAGAAAAGCATGTTAATTCTCATACGGTTAAAGTGGTTTTTGTGACTTGACATAAAAACCGTTCCGACGACAACGGGTCAAACCATTGAAGTCTCATATTTTGCAGTTAGTTATTTCATTACTACCAGCATTACCTCAAAATACCTTTCGATTCTGTGAAATACAGGGTAAGTACTTTGCTCGTGAGTCAATATAAAACAAATAAGTAAGCCTAGCAATAGCTCGCTATAATACATACATATAAAACTAGGCTAATGTATTACTTTCTCTAAACTTCCATTTTAATTTCAGCATAACCGAGGAGGTATCTGCAAAGGTAATTGGAATTATGTAGCAATTCGTTTGGAAATAAAGTAGGGAGACGAGGTGAGACAAGACACGAGAAAGAATGTCTCAGTTCTGAATTACGATGTCCACTTCCACGCAGTCGGAAAATTACAAGGAGGGAAAAGGGACGTAACATGCGACATTTTATTATGCTTTCTCCCTACAAATAACATACACTTCCTCATAATAGAATCAACTCTAGGGAACATTATGCTTGTTTGGGAAACTAGGGAGGGAGAAATAAATAGGAGGAAATGTGAATAAACCAGGCAGTACACACGAATCATTGCGGTGGTTTTGTAGGCATTATAAATTATGCAAGGGTTCAAAATGAGGGATTGATTGTGAGTAGTATTCCATGCATGTCCCAATATGTATGCAAAAGTAAGATAATAATGATGATAAGATATAGTTTTTATCATGTACTTTTCTCATATTGCTTTCTCCAACTCAATAAATAAAAGGGAATTTCTACTTTCTGTTATTATTATTGTGTGGCTCATGGCTGTACCTGTACCCCCAAAAGCGCACAAGTAAACTACACAGAACACAATTTACAAGTCGATAAGAAGGTCCCCAACATATGTTCCTGAAGTTGTACACGTGTATTTATAGGAAAACAGTAAATTGTATTGAGTTTTGGTCTATAGCTTGTCCTACATGATTGCTTTTTGATACAGTCTTTTACCACTTCACTCAGTAAAACGCGTGCACACATACCCAACACACACCTTTTGGTAGAGCAAGTTTCTTATCATCATTACCATTATATTATTTGCTCAGGGAAAAATATTTGGAATTGCAATATGGACATCAAACATGGTCATTGCTAGGGAACCTAGCCAACACGTGTGTATCAGTGCTTAATATAATGTATATTGTAGTCCAAGTTGGTTAGGAGAAAGCAAGTTTTCTCGTTAACGTGAAACCTATTATTATCCTGTTATCGACAGCTTTAACGTTTCTCTTTGTACAAAAAAGGAAAAAGGATGGTTTGACCCTTTTCTTTTCGTTTTAACTGGGAGTATATGAAGGTGGACTGGACACTGGGTGCATTTCGGGTCTCTTGTAGCTCAACTTGTTCTTCCTTTTTTGATCGTTTAAGTTTAATAATAATAGCCATATAGCTAGATGTTGCTGCTGCTGCTCATGATCATCGTGACGATGAGGTGGAAGAAGACGACATGAATGGTCATGTTCGACATGACATATGTATACACTATAAAAATATATCACCTACTGACATATCTTCACTAACAGATTGGTAGAGGACAGGGAAATAATCCTGTGTTCACTTTTTTTGCGTCTTTTAGCAAACAATATACAAAAGTATTGGGGCTGCATGTGTTATCCACTGCTCGCAGTGTATATTTTTATATATCTAAATGTTTTATCCGGATCCATCATGTGCAAACTCACTTATTGTTATTGCTTCTGCTTGACTTACACAAAACTATAGACAGTCACGAGGCTACTCCGTTACACACTTTTTGTACGCCTCGATGAGCATGCGATTATGTCAGTGAGCTAGAAAAGAGCATACACTATTTCTTTGCCAGTTTTCGGAAGAAAAAAACATGTTGACGAGAAAAAGAGTGCTACAGAAAATAGAAACAGAACAAGTGAAAGCGTTTTGCTAAAGAGTACTCGAAGAACTTGTAGGTAAATTTTAAACTCGTCGCCTATGGTGTAAAAGCCTTTTGTTTCCAAAAATATGGCCCCAACGCGAGTTTTAAAACAAAGAAGGTTAAACTATTAGTAAAACAACAACTGTTATAGTTTGAAGACTGAAACAACGAAGTGACCATTGATTTTCAGCTGAAGATGAATGCCTTGTGCGTTTGGCTTTGTGAAATAATAACATTGCAGAATAAATCTGAAAACATAATAGCTTACTTTGCATAAATCAACACTTCTTAAACTTTATGGAATGATATTTTGAAGTAACTGTGAAATTTTTAACGTCATTAATATCCCGTTTAGTAAAATTAAATGGATCCAATCATATTTTAATATGCCTGAAGGATGTCTAAATCTGCGTCGTCTGTAAAAAGCATGAAGCGTATTCAACTCCAGTATACAATAATCAAAAGAAAGAAAGCATTATGTTACACTTATAACAGCTTTTTCAATGCTGGATCAACCTAACATGTCTTGAAACCATTCCAGCTTGAGACATCTGTTGACTTAACAAACGGAAACTAAATGGAGGAATCAAGAAATTGTGAAAAGAATAGCACAGGACTCCTTCAGGCATGAATCCTCCAGCAACCTTTTTTTTCATTTCAGCCATTATTTTTTAAATGCCACATCATTCTTTCGCATCCAAACAGTGCTGTTAAGGAGACCCTTTCATTCTAATTTCTCTTTTGCGCATTTGCTGGTGCGTGCATTTATTCCTATAAATGTTTTCTTCGACCCGTGTGTGTGTACGGTACCGTACCATGCGGATGCTCGTCCAATACACTGCTACAAAGTGAACACACTTACGATGAGTTTAGATTGGTATGGGTTAAAGGGGGGAAAGGGTTGTGTCAACAGCACACATATCAACTTCATACCAGACCCACTATTTTTAATATTCCTGTCTAAACAGTTTCAAAAGTTGAAAGTGTGCACTGGCAGCCACCGAGCATGAGGATGTGCGTGTTATCTAGTTGAGATAGTCAGTTTTCTTTGCTCTCTTTAATCTTCTTTTGCTTGTCTGTATTATGACGATTCCGTCGTAAAGACATGTCTGCGTTTGTGATCTCTCTGCATATCCCGACGTATTTTAGCCATGCTTGCCGAGTTTCGCCCTACTACTCATCGAATACATAGAAAAATTAATACAAAGCTCTCTTCTAATAATGTATTACTTTCTTGAAAGAGAAATATTGTGAAATTTGTACTCAGTCGGTCAATTGAAGTTTGCGTGTAACTTTGCAGAAGATATTGGAAAGAGCAGAGACGGGGAAAATCCGGGATTACGGTAATCGGATTATGGGATTGGGATTACGGATTATAATCCCTAATCCCAATCCAATGATAAAATTTTCCCTTCATAATCCGTAATCCATAATCCCAACTACAGACTCTTGGTCATGTAATCCGTAATCAATCCCTAGATTGGGAATTTGGATTGCCATAATCCATAATTCGGGATTATTGGATTAAATTTATTGAATTTTTGCTCATTTTCCTCAAATTTTCTTTATACTTGGAACTAAAACTTACAAAACACAACTTTATTTCTTAGTTGCGTGTCTTTTTATTTAGTTTTTGATGAACATATATCTTATAATTATGTATCTGATATCATGCAACGCAGCTTAGGAACCTTGTTGACTGCACTATTTGAGTGTGTAACAGAAAAACTGTAATTTGTTCAAAGGATGGAACAGTAAGGGTAGGCATTCTTAATGGTTCTAGGTAGGTGGGTATGCTGTAGGTGTTGCCACATATTTTGACAACGAATTTTATTTCCCTTATTAGTACAAAGAATCATGTAGGGTATTGTAATAAAGAAATCTGTCTGCTTGTGTTTCGCTATTATAATGAATTATCACACTTAGTTGTCGGCTCATAGTTGTATGTAAAATCTGGGATTATGATTATGGATTACGTAATCCCAATCCATAATCCCAATTCCAAAGATTTCAAATCGTCGTAATCCGTAATCTAAGAGCTTTAAAAATTCAAATAATCCCATGCTGTAATCCCAATCCACTAAATTTGCAAACTTAATTCATAATCCGTAATCCGAGCCCTCATTTTTCGGGATTACCCATCTCTGGGAAAGAGATGAATAAATAAGTTGAAGGTGTGTTGTACGGTGTTCTTTTGCTATTTGTCAAGTAAAATGTTTGAAAGAAATGAGTGAAATGAATCTTGTGGAATGAAATGACGGAACCAAGATAGAAAATGGAGGAGCCACTAGGTTTTAATAATAATGGAAGAGGGAAGGCTATCTCATGTTAGCCAAGGAGGTAGCAGAATAGACTGGGCTCAGTTGGCCAGGACTAGCACGTCATGATGATGTCACATGCTTCCTTCATGAAAATGTTTGCCAAATGTATTTCACAAGGAAAAAGCAAAAGCACACACACCGATGTAATTCATCAAGATCTGGTTGACACTTTGGCATCACGCCCATCTCTCGGTCTCATCCCTTCCTTTAATTCAACACAACACTCATTTCGTTTTGAAATGAAGCACGCAAGCCATACTTCTGCTGCTGGAAGCTCGTAAATACTCAATTTTGACTGGTAATGCAAACTCACAAACAAACTACAAAACAATTGTCCAAGAATGCCACACTGAAAATGCCCTCCAATCTTTTATATTCAAGATGAGATTGATGTATGATATGAGATTGGTGAGCAAAACGTGCACGGTTCCCTGTTTCCCTACACTTTCTACTAAAGTCGTCTTCCCTCACAAAACTATTACAAAAGAGGAGGGAAAGGTTTTCCTTGTCATTCACTTTCATTCCAACTTCCGGATTGAGTATTGATTGATTAGGCGATTTCATTGTTGGGGAAGCCTGACTAGGAGCAAATTGACATTGTATTTGAAATTGTTTGAGGGAAACCGGAGTGCATGAGGCATGACAAGGATCAAGGAAGAAATGAGTATTCGGAATAATGAGTGAGAAACACTTATTTATTAGGTCGCCACCTAACCTTTTGATGGGATACGTATAGAAAACCGTATTGTCATTTATTCTGTCACATAGTTTTCTTGAAGGGAACACTACTCCACTCTTATCTTGATAGGATTTATTTATAACATAATTTGACCAAAGTACTTTCTTTGCAATATCTTCTTTGTTACATATTAGTGCTCGTACTTAGATCCCTATCTAACACCATTTTCCACTTTCTCTCAAAGCATTTTTCCTTTGCTCCTCCGTTCCTTTATCAAGGATGAAATGAAAGGTGTGCTTTCACCTCTCAAAATTTCGTTTCCTGCCAATTATCTTAAAGGATGTATATATCTACACATTTCCGTCTTCAGTCTCTTAACCAAAATTTGGGGAATATTAGCCTTTCTTATGCTTCCCTTTCGTTTTGATTCCTTTTGCTATTTGTAGGAATTGAAGAGAACATAATAAATACGGAAATTGAAAGGCCTTTCGTGACATATCCATTTTCTCTAAGTAAATACTTAATGGGATAGGGATGTATTAAGATGCAAAAGAGAGCGATTTTTACATTGGTGAAAAGGTAGTGTGATATTGGAAACCGAGGCCAAATATTCTACTCTAATACTACTAATATATCATAGCGGCAAGTGCAAAATTGTTTGTATGGGTGTATCTTACAAGCACCTCACGTTGGTTCAAGATGACGATGCACACATTTTGTTTTGATTATATCATGGCGTTAAACAAACAGTATGGGTTTCCTTAGACCAGACGATGCCTAAAAAATTCGGAAATGGAAAATAAGCAAAAACGAGTGAGCCACACTCAGGTAGATAACTACATTGTACTTGATTGGTATATGGAAGCAGTATAGTCCGTTGGAGGTTGGAGTGAGCGATTTCTTAGAACCAAAATTTCCAAGGAACCCCAGAACTTTTCTTTACAAAGAACTTTGCCCTCACGATGCTGTTGCTATGGATGTGATTGAAAAGCATGTTGACTTTCACATCGTCTGTCGTTATTGCGTAATCTCGAACTCACAAAGGCAAATGGAAGCGACTTAATTGCTTAATCTTGACGATGTATAGCCTGTTTATCTCCAAGCTACCTACCACCATTATATACTTACTATCACATTTCAGTGTTTGAAGTGTTTGGTGTGGAGCATTAGTAGCTCAACTTGCTCCAACTGGTCAAATATATACTTATTTGTGAATTCCGGCTGGCTCTACTAACACTAAGCCAAAGGATTAAACTGCTTTGACGTTATTCTAGGCATCGTCATCGTAACCATGTATTCATGTTTCTCTCCCTTGCAAGAAGCGTTAAGTAAACAAACAAGACATCATCTTCCTTTGTTCGCCTTCGCCCTCCAATGATAATGACTTTTATTCTTCCTCTTGTTTCCCATAGTTGAAGAGCTTTTGAAAGGGCAATATACATTTTTTCTCCGGTTCCGAACTGACAACACGAATTATCTTTTGTTGTATCGTTGCATATATTTGTGCCACGCTTTAAAAATGATAAATATGAAGTAAAAAGTCATCACCCTTTCCCTGCACCCATAGAAAATGAGGTTGATTTCCATTTTAAACCCATTTTCTTCTGGTTTGAGGAAAATGAATGCTCTTATGCTTCATCTATTGTGTATTTGTGTGCACGCAGCACAACACATTTTGTAGGCTGGCATTAACATGGAAATTTATTTCCTTTTCCCCAACATTCTCTCAACTTCCTTCTGATTTCGTTCCACAATAAGTTAAGAGTAGCAACAACAATTTTTCCTTCGAAAGGGATCATAATAGTTCTGTATCAGTTGTGTGTTTTGTTATTACCATTGTTTGTTAAAGGGGAAAAGTCAGTTACAATGTATTTTTACATTACATCATTGCTGCGCTAGTTTCAACTGAGAGTTTTGTACACACGGTACAATCGTTACTTTAATATACACAATATTATACAATACATACTTGTAAAAATGAAAAAAAAACTACCGAGCTTTTAACCTATGCTGCGTGAGAGCAGGAGAATGAATGAATGAATGAATGAATGAAAAACTTTATTGTTTACGAGTATCAGTCATGTGTATACATTATCTTAGGAGACGGAACATTCCTTCCGTAATTTTGCATAATATAGTGTGACTTTTGGTAGAAACTGAGAAATCAATATACTCCTGTCGTGTGATAAATGTAACATGAAATGTAAATGTACGTGTACAAAATCATCCATGTCGCTAGAGCTAGTTCCAAGAAAATCTAAAATACGTTCGTCGAATAAAATTGTTAAACGTCTTTACAATATCTCTCCTTCTTTCTCTTGTCTGCTTCGTACTGATATCAATATGTATGCACATATATTACGAGACTAAAACACTGAAGTCAGTATTAGAGGCAAAGCATGCAAATTGTCTTCTTTCTCTCTCTCCCTCTCCTCGAACGTATTCATGTCTCAGAGAAAAGAAGCATGGATGGCGTTAACTGCTTCTGTTGAGTCATCGCAGAGAAGAGAATGAGTCAAGTCAAGCCGGATATGAAAGTTTCTCCTTGCACGACTTGCAAAAGTATGTGTGTATTACTGGGTACTCGTAGTAAAGCAAGGAGCCACGACAAACATTGTTGGCTCGCTTTGATCTAACTTGCAGGACCGCGTCTTTCTTCGGAGTACGAGAATTTTTTTCTGCACCCGTTAGCCTACTACTTACACTATGCCACACGAAAAATGATGTAAAGTACGAAGTTGAAAGTAAGCTGCAAGTAAAAGAAGGAGTACAGAAAATGGAAAGAAAACACAAAGCATGTGAAGTAGAAGATACAAGGTCGTTCCCGTTTAGTTTCCTTCGTTCGCTCTCTTTTGTGAAGTTGAGTGTCCCGAATACTGTGTAAGTATAAAAGTATACAGACAATTATAAGTGGCCACGAAACAAATCTTCTTGCCCACTGACAATTCGATAGTTTTGCACTCGAAATTCCTGCACTTATTTAGGCTAAAGAGCACTTTCTACTTCAAAAAATTACGCTTTTAATTACTTATTTCTTACTTATCTTGTACTTATTTCGCTCACCAAAATATATTCAGATCAGCGTGCATTACAAAATTATATTGCAAAATATTTTTTTCTATTTTGTATTAATTCATATACTCACAATATGTTACTCTATACTTTATTACTTTACTCGAATGTGTGAAAAATTTGAAACTTGCAGACATATATAGTGTTCAGCTCAAGCGTTGTTATGTGTACTTCGTGTATTACATGAGTAATCTTAAGTTGATAATGAAATTTAGTTATCGCTAACAAAATTTTACTATGGAAATGTTGCTTACGAACGTAATGAACGTAACACAGCGAAAACATTGATTTAACTGCGTTAGGCAGTTAACAATGCAATTTTTCGGTTTTAAGGGGTTGCTCACGACAACATGGTATTATCAGCGTATGTTAACTTACACAATGCTAACAAAGCTGAATTGAACACCCTCAAGTATACATTACCTCGTAAATTGGACCATTGCCTATTCGTACTATTATTAATTACGCAGTAAAGTGAGCCTATTTGTTGACATACTCTTCCAGGTAAGGTTACCCTATATTACGTAAAGCACAAAACTACATAAAACTACACATAGACTTACTATACTGATACTTTCTTGACTATGCTTTAATTCAAGGGGTCCAGATTCTGAACTCCCTTTTTACTACTAAAAATATGTTCGTTTAGGAAACAAATTTAATGAAACCCTAGCCAATGTATCCTTGTAGACTCCATTTCTGACAATGCATTTTAATGATGTATTTAAACTATAGGAAATATTCGTTACTCTTAAGACGACTCGTCTACTTGCAGACGAGTAAGAACTAGTTTTGAAAGGAAGTTAGTTTTTCTTGAAATAAGAATTGTTTAAATGTGCAGGTTTGAGTATCTGATATGGATCACGTAAAAACCATCTTATATGGAAATAGTACCATGTATCTCACATGAAATTTGTGATTGCAAAATATTTTGTATAATAAGAGTGCTCTGATTTCAACAAATGAATTTTTGTAGTGGTAAAACATGCTTTATATGCTCAATGAATTAAGTGCACAAGAGTAGTAAAAAGTAGAATAAATGGTTTGTAATGTGGGCCGGAAAATATTCACGAGTGGCCGGAGATGCAGTGGTCAAAAATATTACTACATAGTGGCGAATGGTATTAAAGGTGTCTCGAAAAATGGATCCCGTATATATATCCATACATATACATACATATTCTCTATGCGAGTAAAAAGGCAGCCACGCTATTAGAGTAGAAACATGAGCATTTCCATGTGTAAGTGGAGAAAGTGAGTGAAGAAGTTTCTAAAGATTACACTATCAAACATCAACACCATCTGACTATTTTTTTGTGGGTTGGCTCCATCTTGTTATGCATATTACGTGCGTCCGTACGTATGTTGTGTGTGTATGTCTTACTTTTTGACTGTTGTTTGAGAGATCATGACGTAGAAGAAGAAGTAGAGGAAAAGAAGACAAGTCTAGGGAAAAATAATATTTCAGAATTGAGTGGAGTGGAGAAAGTGTTTGGATAGTTAGAGAGACTACCGTCGAAGTGCATAACAAGTGAGTATAATAAGAAGAAGTAAAGTATAATAAGTTTGTGTCATGTTAGATACCAAATATGATGAGGAGGACGCTGATGACGACGTTGACTTCTCATAGACATCAACTTTGATGTTTCAGAGATTGAAGGGAATGAAAGCTCAAAGTAAAATGAGCTCCCATTCCCTGTTCCCTTCTTAGAGTTTTCTACTACTTCAGAGGATCCTGTGATGTGATGTCAGTTGTGATGATATTGAATATAGACGACGTGTGTATGAATATACTTTTGTCTGCACCTAGTAAGATACATACTTAAATGCTTCTAAGAAAAGTTTATTTCTAAGTTTGGAGCAACATGTTCCCTTATCTCATTTTCCAAACAGTACCAATTGTTAGAGAAATGGAAAAGAGCAGGAAAAAGTGTCCTTATTCTTTACTTGTTTTCCCCTCTTTTGTTTGCTTTGTCAAAGTCGCAGATGACATTGTCTGGCAAAGCTCTTGTCTTCAATATCCACTTGCACCAGCATCAAATACAAACTTTGATCTTGCTCCCAACATTCAATACAATTTTGCTTTTAAAAAGATTATGCGCACTCACACATAATGTTATGAACATTTGTTCAGTTCTTTAATATAAGTGAATCTGGGAAGAAGTTATCGGACTCAAAACCAAAAGTGAATCATTTAAAAGTGAAAATTTTCAAAGTTTCACATCATAACCCCTCATGTTTTATCCAAACTTTGAGTCGTCATATCATCTTTATATATTAAATTGTTGGACAGTGACGCTGAGAAACTTTTTGTTTGTAGAAGAACTTTATATATGAGCATGAGCTGCATTTTTGCAAAGAACAAAAGTAATTCTGGATATTGATTAGGTAATAAACAATTCTAGTGGACTTTTCACATTTTTCATGTTTCGCCATTATTTTGCTGTGTCACAATTTATCATATATATGTACATACATACATGTATTATTCTCTTGAAGATAAAACTTACTTTTGTTCTAAGCTTGCGACTTCCCAGCGTTCTTATTACACAGGTTTCACTGATTGATGTGTCTACCCCGAATGAAAGAGAGCATTGCATTGTGTATTGATATGATCATTTATTGCTATTATGATTATTATTATTACCAGTGTCATTATCCCTCCGTTTAGGAAGAAGTGGTATAGTCGGTAACCTTGTGTGATATGGGGACATGACATGCTTTCGTATAGTTTGGTGTCATTCACACACTATTGCCTTATGCTGTATTGGGGAATAAGGTGCTGTTTTCCAACGTCACCATTACTCGCGTAGTCTTGATGATGATCGTCACCATTTATGTTATTATTATTATCTTGGAGTGTGAAGAAAGCGATAGCTTTCAAAAAGAAAGAAAGACGAAGGTTTGGCATGCCATCGAATTATTATTAGTTGCCTCACACACACATACCATTATATTCCCAGCAAGAGATAAGAGAACGATATCGAATCGGAAGAAATACATATATTCACATTTATTCCATTCTGCTTCTTGTGTGGGTTGGTTGGTTGGTAGGGAGTCTTAATAAGGATTGAAAACACACAAGAGTTAGGGACGCAGGAATGTGTGACAGAGCATTAAAGTTTTATAATAGACGATAATAATGGGGGAGTTTGAGAAACAAAAGAAAATTGGGAAGTGGAGAAGAAGAAAAAGCGAAAAAAAAAAGTTTATCCTTTGGGGAGAAAAAGAAGAAACTATCCCTACTTTGCTCTTTGTACTGGCTTATTCCATTGGATCATCGTCATCATCAGCACCACTTTGAATCAGCTTCCATCTCCTGTAAAGAAGGTTTGAAAAAAGGAGCGAGATTGAACTTGGAAGGAAATTCAAGATTTTTCTCTCCTTCTTCAGCTTGGTTAATATGAAGAAGGAGGAAGCTAGCTATGCAGTTAGTTGTCTATAGCTCCAATAGGCCATTTTCACCATGTTACAATTTTTATTCAAGGAAAGAGACCTGGCATGAGAAAATGATAGCAGTTTCCTATATGCATGTATACATCCATATATTTTGGGTGAGCGGGAGGTATATATACATATACTAAGTCTATGCCTATATTTTGTTTTTGTACAATGGAAAAATGTACTAATAATACCGCTGCTTTTTTCTCCATGCTGTGTTAGTTCTAGACCATCATATTACACTTATTCCACACGAGCACAACGGGATGAGCCTTGAAATGTTTGGTGCTGGTTAGATGGAATGGAATAGAGAACTAGTTGTAGGTGTAGCTCAGCGCAGTCATATAAGGAAGTACATTTTATGTATATCAAGTAATATCGTACTGACTGTTGAAGTGAATGGCCAAAAACTTTTGTTCGTGTGCTTTCTCTGCTTACATTGCATACTTAGTTTCTCCTGTTATTTGTTTGCCTTTCCTGAATCATTCACAATCAGTTGGGATAAGAGTAACCAGGTAGCAAGGCAAAAAAGTGCAGTTTTTATACAGCACATATGGGAATGCAATGTAGCCCAATTTTCTCTTACCTCTCTCTCTCTCTCACCCTCGTCATGACATTCTCCACGGTTATAAAGAGTTTGGCGCAGTACTCCTTGCTCTGATCTGGCGACGGCGGCGGATGATCGTGATCTTTATTCTGGCTCGTTTTCTCAAGTGAAATTGATAGGATTTTTTCATTCATCCTTCCATTTCCTCTTGTTTTTATTCCTCTGTTAACTCCCCATTATCCGCAAGGAACGTAGAAGAATGATTCATATGATGGTGCTGGGTGGGTATGAACATAAGTTGGAATGGAATGAAACACTTTTTTTATAGAAAAGTAGCGAATTATACAAGTTTAGAAGTAAGGGAAGACGACACACGACTAGTGTAAAAAGGGAAGGAAATGGTGGAAGGAAGGAATCAAGAAACGCAAAAGAAAAGAAGGTTGGATGCACTTTCTCTACTTTTTTGGGCTGAAAGAAAAGGATTGCATCAGCAAGAGCAATAGCAGCAGAAGCGGACATCCTTTTCCTTTTCTTTCCTTTTTTATGGTTCACTGTCCTTTTGTCTGCAATGTTGTGTGCGCTTTGCCGCTAAACTACATTCATTTTTTTTGTCTTTGAAAAGAAGAGAAAGGGTGTGGATTACCGGATATGTCATCGTCTCCCTTTTCTCTCTTGCCCGCTCAGCCCGCTTTTTCTCTGCTGGTTGTCATGGTATTGACATGTCATTCTCCTGCCTCTTCTTTTTTACTTTCTTCCACAAAGAGAAGAAAGCAAAGAAGTTTGCTCGTATTTTTCCGCTACAGACTTTCTTCTTTTTCCTTTTTCTTTGAACGAGTTCAGCTGGAAATTTGACTTTGTGCTCACTTACCGGAAAGCGATGTGTTGACGCAAACAAAAACGTGCTCAATGGCGAGAAGGATGCGCAGTTTTAATCATTTTAAAATAACCATTACTTTTCTTTGGTCATCTTTTATCCCACTGAATGAAGAACCACAAATTTGTTAAGTCTCGTTTCTAATTATTGATCAGCTTCAGAGAACGAAGCAAAGCTATCAGCAACCATATTGCCACACATTTCATGCTGGCTACAGACAAGATTATATTTCATTCTTTCTGTCTTTCTCTTCCTATTCGTGAATGTCATGTAAGAATGTCAAAGGCAAAATAAACGGAGGTATGTTTTTCTGTGCTAATTCCGTATACAATTTCCCTATGTTACTAAAGATTGCTTCATAAATGCTAACTCTTTACCCTTTGCCCTTCCCCGTATCATTTCTCGCATCCAAAATATCTTCAACTAACACTTCCTTTGTTGTATGTTTAATTTTCATTATATTTGTGTACAAAAGTAATTTCTGATTGGAGGTTGAAAAGTATGGAAAAGGTGTCTTATGTTATATGCTCTACTGCTGATCATGTAATAAATGAGTCAAGTTCATTCACTTGCGACATATTGAGAGTAAAAGTGAGTCCATGCATGTATCATTCACTCTGGTTTTTACAACATAGCCAGTTAAGTTGTATCTGTATAATATAGTTTCCTAGTCAGTACTCAAAACTGGACAAAGAAGAAAAGAAGGTCTAGAGAAACTACCTTACGTAATTCTATTTTTGTCTCACTCAACTTCATCCTTCCCCCAAAACCATTAATGAATGAAAGAGAACCGGAATTCATGTAAGTAGAAGAAAGTTGCAAGTGTTTTTAAATTATTAACCTTTCTTTCTTTCTCATTCTTGCATTCTGTTTAGTTCTGGCGTGATTACGAAGAACTAAACTACGTTTTCAAAGGAATATATATCTATATGTACCCTAACAATGCCTCCCATTTCATTCTCCTATGCTTTTATTGTGTAAGTGTATATACTTCTGACGTTATGGCTCTTCTTCCAAGAAATGAAAGAGACTCGAAGGAAAAGGAGGACTAATTAGTTAATTCACTCGTTCGAATCGATTCCGATATTTCTTGGTTCCAATTGTTTTTGATCATCATTCCAAGTAATTAAGCTCTTTCCTTCCGTCTCCTTTCCTCTGAATTTTGCTGACGATTGCTTGCTTCTCGGAAAAACTTCTTTCTTCTATAATTTTTTCCTAGTAAATGAGGAATGAGAAAGTTGGAAACAAAAGTGTGCATATCATGCATGCCCCACCAACCACTCGTATAAGTTGTGTGTGTACAGCAAAAGAAATTTTTAGTGGGGAATGTCTAAAGCAAAGAAACAGGGCCTGGAAAGCGCAAGGCAGAAACTATAAAAATAGACAAACTTCATAATTACACACCATCATCCTAGACGAGAGTTATACGACGTGGAAAGTTTATTGGACAGAGCCTGCAGTTTTATTATGAGCTTCTTTTCTAAGTACACGTTTCTCTACTTTTAAATCATGCGAAGGAATTACAACAATACGTACAGATTAGCTAAAAGCTCAAGGGTTGGTTTCTTCATGAGCAATAGGAAAGCGTTTAAAAGGTTTGGCTTTTTGAGTTACAGCA
This sequence comes from Orchesella villosa, assembly GCA_036850725.1. Taxonomy (NCBI): domain Eukaryota; kingdom Metazoa; phylum Arthropoda; class Collembola; order Entomobryomorpha; family Orchesellidae; genus Orchesella; species Orchesella villosa. The sequence goes on along the minus strand of JAANSM010000427.1, from coordinate 11,930 downwards.
GCAAAAGCAGCATTATTAGTTGGAGTGATATTAATAACAAGTAGGTTGGGAGAAATGTAAGATGTAAGGAATAATATCGAATAAAGATGCAGGACAAAGAAAACCAGCGGAAGGAAGTAGAATGGGAAATAAGATCATTAGGAAACTGCCATTTTATCCGGAGGGACGCACTTCTACATAACTTGGGTGTATATTGCACGTACAACAAATTTTGTAATGCCTTTGAGAAGAGTTCTTTCTTTCTTTCTTCATTTTATTGGGCTGCATGGAGACGTCACATATATAGCTTTTGTACACACACGGGGCTTCCATTCTCTTGCTGTTTTTATGCGTCGTTTGTATTTTATTCGAAAATGTTAACTTGGATTGAAATAGCCCATTTAAGTGGCGACGACTTGGAGAGAAAGAAAGAGAGTTAGAGGAGAGAGAGTGTGTAATCGCCTCCCATGTGCTTCGAATCTGTGTCTGCTGTATAAACTGCGATACTGCAATATCGTTTTCCTATCATTTTCCTTTTATTTCATTCCGTTTCTAACAAGAAATTCACATTCCTTCATTTAGCAGCAGTACTACAAGCTGAGGAGAAGGGACACATCTATTGGTATGGTATTCCTGTGTTCATTTATTATCTATACCTTAATGCGTGCATGAGTGAGTGTCAACATTGTGAAACATAAACAAAAACAAAGTACACATACCAAGAGCAGATACCGCAGATACCAAGTGTAGATAGTAAACAAACATCCTTTGCAGCATTCAGCAGCATGAACTGCATATATGGCAGGCATATCATTACTTAAATACATGATGCGATCGATACGTGATGAGTGATGAAGCAAAGCCCAAAAATTTAACACCGGTTTAGCTAATGCTAACCCGCAGCACACAAGGCACCCCTCAGCACCTCGACTCAACGTTATGTGCAATATTATCTATCATCATTACTTAAATGCATGATAGAAGCTTGACTGATGGTGACGCATTTCCATCTGATAGCATAGCATATACCAGAGCCTTACGTATGTGGCATCACTGATTTAATGCACAATGCAAGTAGCGATGAAACACCTCATCTCCACTATATGGTTGCATATCCATCTATGTTAAAGATGTGAATCAGTATTTCAGGGTTTTTGAACAGACTGAATCGAATTGTTAATTTGATAAATTCATGTTGTTTCGGCGCTAAATTTTAAAATATTATCACATTATCAGATGTAACTGATATGTTATAGTTTAGGGTGTTTTGGCATGCCAAATTAAGTGGTAACCTAACTTTTGAGTGAGTGTTATTGAAATTCATGTAATTTCGGTACGAAAATTTGAAATGTCATAAGATTCAACTGACATTTTATATTTTATGGTGTTTTGACATGTCAAAACTTTATCAATAATGAATGTATTATTTATTTACTACAGACAATAGCTGCATTCTCGGTAGTCGATTATTAGCAACTCAACCGTTAAAATTGGTTCAGAAAATAATCACCTCGCGCGCGAATTAAAAAAAAGGCGATTATAAGTGGCTTCATTTTAATCGTCTCTGGAGATGATCAAATTTAAAATAATCTCTTATTTCATATCCCATAAGTGGAAACGTGCATAAAACAGGTGACCGCGTTGAAGTGGCGCAAAGTAATATACTGAAGTAGAAGTAAGGACTGATAGCAGTTTAAAATCTTCATTAGAATAAGCTATACGTTAACAGCAGTTGCTTAAATTCTGCTAATTGTTAATAAACGGTAACGGTTTTCAACCTTCTACTGTAATGCAGCTAATAAATTGTATCAATTTAAAAACTGATTGCTGACATACTAGATCGGGCCGATGGCCCGATGGCTGGTTACTAGTCTACTGAAAGTATTAGTAGGTACTGAGAACAGTATCATGTCTGTCTGTCTGTCCTTCTGTGAAGACGTTTCCTCGAAAACTACCTTACCGATTGACTTCAAATTTGCTACACATACACCTTAGGTTAAATAAAAAATTAAAAGGAAGTTCAGACCTGTGGACCACTTATGACCCCAGATATGGGGGTCGAAAGGTCACAAAGGTCACATGCACTTTAAATGGCAAATAGCTGATTACAGGGAAATGGTTTACATTTCTTGTTTTATACAACTGCCTTTTCATCACAAGGATGCAGATTGCAGTAGCAATGCTAGCGACTGCATGTCTATTATTTCATTGTGCAATAATGTATAACACTGTACATGTTACATGTGAAATCGAAACCAGCATCATTTTCCAAGACCACTCATTCAAAAGTGGAAATAACGCTGTCAGAAATAGTATTTAAAAGGGATGGAAAGGAAACTCATTGATGATGTTAAGAGATAGTGAAGTTGGTATTTGGACTCACTATTCTTTGGTGTGTGAAGTAAAAGGAATGAAATAAAAGTGGCTGATGGAGTTCACAACCCATCCTTACCACATTGCTATATATATATATATATATATACTCTGGTCTGTTCTCTAGCGATATCTTTTTTCGGTGGGTTTGAGTAGGGACAACTGGAAGAAAGAGAGGGGCCATGTTGATGATCGTCATCATATAGTCGTATTTAGTGCTGGCTCCAATGTTCCTTCATTTTATACATGCGACATGCTGAATATGTATAGACACTTGTTATTATTGCCATTTCCACCACACCACATCATCAACTACCACGATTGGAATGTAGGGACTGGACAAATACAGCCAGAAGCAAGAAAGCGGCTGCACACTATAAGTATACACACGACAATCCTCGTTCCATTATGCTCTCTCATTCTCATGAAAACCGGAATAAGAATGGGGATGGTATTAGCTAATAACAATGTGAAGAAATGGAGACAGGATGGAGAAATAAAGGGAAATTTGTTCACTCTCTCTCTGCCCTCGTCTTCTATTTTTATATGCTTCGAGCTCCATTTTCTATCGTCTTTCTGTGAAAAGGAAGAAGTACAAAAGTCATTAAAGTAGAGAAGAGAGAGAGAGGGAGACAGAGAAATAGAGCAAGAACCGTTGACCGTCGCTTTCTCTTGCTCTGTTTTAGGAATCTCAAGATAACTGTGTTGCTGCTTCATTCATCCGCTTTCTTTCGTTTTCAAGCCAAACACAATAATACTCCAACTTTAAGATCATTGCTTCAAAGGGAGGTGGAAATGGAATCCTTTCATTTAGATTTTAGCATGTTATTTCACTCATATGGGAAGGTTTATTCCTGCTTTTCATGGATTTTGAAGTTTTAAACGCAATTTCAAGTAATCGTTATGGAAGAGGAACAGCAGTTGATAAGGTGACATGATTAATTATTTCACCAAAAATTTGAAAGACAATATATGATTCACAAAATATGAGGTTTGACGGACAAGAATCATGAAAAACGCTCACTCTGTATATGAGTGAATTAACATGGATATTTGTGCATGTGTATGTATATCACCTAGCAAAACAAGAGACAGAGTGGTAGAGTGAAGAGTGGTCACAGCTTTAATACAATAATACGATGCAGTTGTACGTAGGGAAGGAGGAAAAACCGTTTTTGATATAGTCTTCTCTGGAGATTATTGATCTGACATAGGGAGAGAACAAGGCAGCAGCCGACTGTTATAGGCACCACATTTATACATATATGTACTACACTATTTTAGTAATATTTAGGTCTGCTTCGCTTTCGATTTTTCTCGTGCTCGTGCTCCGCACTCACACTTTTACTCGTGTGCCCACAAGTTGTATGCTCTTGTGCCTACTAGTGTATATCGTGTGCGGTTTTTTCATCGTCAGCATTTCATCGCGTTCTCTTACATCGTCAGCCATTTCATCGACTCAGAAATTAGAAAAATCGCCATTTCATCGACAAATTCAAAATTAGTTTAATCAGCATAATTTTTAATAATTATCAAAAAAATAATTCGTATAATTTCTCTTATAAAGTAAAACTTTCATAATTGTTCAGTTTCAGTTGCTGGAAGATTCTCAAGCTGATCATATATTACTAAATTTAGTTAAGGATTAATTTTAGAATCGTACAGGGATCGGAAGATAAAAGGAAATGTCGAAATAGGTTGCAGATTACGTTGAATACATCGTGCTCTAGATTATCAATTAAAGGTTACGCTTTTATCTACTTCTTCAGATTACATATTAAAGATTAATTTATTCTGATTATTACTTTATGACCGAAACCCAATAGAAACGGAAGGTTGTTTGGCCTTTTGCCCCATTTACATAATATGTAACCACTCAGAACAGCAGAGTGAGCAGACTAAACAAGTTAATGTTTTTGATAATATTTTGATGCTTCTATGCCGAATGTGCATCTCATTCCGCATCATGACATCAGTCGTCATTTATGCCATTGAATTTCTTGAACATTTCCAAAAAAATAAATGAAATATTTTGAAATCTTCAAAGCAACAAAGATTCCTAAGAACTCTTAATATGGGACGAAAAATATGTAAAAATTATTAATAAAAATGAAAAAATAAAAATTCCATGATATGTTTGACGATGTAATTTACTGGCGATGTAATGGTACTGACGATGTAATGGTTGGCGGCGAAAAAACCTATATCGTTTATATTGTCTTTGAGAGTTGAAGGAAGTGAGTCTCTCCTTGCTGGCATGGCAGTAATAGTAAAAGTAAGTAGTGGAGTCTGTGAGTCCTAGTTTTTTCAAAACTAGCTCTACCATCTTTTTCCGATTTTCATCTTCTTCTGCACACCACCACACAACAGTTCAACGAAAATATGACCGTGCTCTCCCTCCTTCTGTATCTGGAGTGTAGTTGAATTTATGTAAACACTTTTAATGTAAAAGCACACTTGGCTTTCTGAAAAAGAAGCCTGACAAAAGTGCCTCGTGGCTTGTTGACCTCCTGGTGAAAGTTTAAAAAAGAATATGCCCTGCTCAGCCTGTATTATTGTATCATATCCCACATAGCACAGAACGATAGGAAGCAACACAAGGTTTCCCATGCACAAAAACTTTCGTGTATAATGTCATCCTCATTCTCATGAGCACATGTTTGATATTCAGGCACAGAGCAGGCCAGATTCCTTACTCGTACTACACATGTTCTGCTCAAAATTGGAAGAAAAAAGGGGATGTATGGAAGAGATGAGGATCATGAGCGTTTTTTAAGTTAATAAATTAATTCGTCCTAATTCCTCTCTGTCAAGATTAATTACTGTGGAACAAATTGCAGCTGTGGCTTTTCCTTTTTGCTCTCTCCTTCTTTAACCCTTCCAGCTAGAATGTAAGCTGCAACACAGATACATATGCGAATGTGCACATCATTTTAAACATGCTAGCAAAAGTGAAACTATGTATTTTTTTGCTGGAAAAAGTTTTGCTGGAAGGCTGTTACACAAGTTCCTTTTTTGTGTGAAACTTTTCATCGAAAAATGTTAAGGACTCTGTAGTAAAATGACGGTGCTTTATACATAATATGACTGAGGGCTAAGTACAATAGGTAATTGGATGTTGATATAATGAGGAGGATGAGAACATACTTGTTCCCTTTCTACTATAATAAAGTTAAGGTTTGAAAAATCACAATGAGGCTACCAACCCAAGCGTTTGCCATATCTACTAACTTGTTCTATATGGAGATTGATAGAACAATAAAGTATTTGTGGCGTGGTCTGACTTTCTACCTCGGCATCATGTTGGAAAAGGGCCCAACAAAATCGATCTAAAATAAAATAATTTCGTTGACTAGAAATGATGCAAACTTTGCACAACGTGTGCCTTTCCCAACTAGAATTCAACAAGACATGTAAACATGTAGGAAATATCTACTGAAAGCTTGTACTTTGACAAATTTTTAAAATTTAATACAGTGAACATTGTTTTCTGATTGTCATTTGGTGCACTTCAACTTATGACTCCCCACAATAATGAGTCACAATGACTGTGAAAGTCATTCCCCCGTGATCAGCAAATGATTCTGTATGAGAATCCAAGAAAAAGATTTTATTTAAAATGCATGTGGCCCTCATCCCCTCCCCCTGTCTGGGGTCACAATAACTGTGAAAGCCAATAAGCTAATAATTCTATATAGCAATCGAAGAAAATGATTTTTTGCCATTTAAAATGCATGTAACCCACATCCCCTCCCCTGTCTGGGGTCAATTTAACCATGAAAGCCATTCCCCTGTGATCGGCTAATGATTCTGTATGAAAATCGAAGAAAAAGATTTTTTGCCATTTAAAAACCCTGTAATATCCACCCCCAAGTTTGGGGTCACAAAATGTGTGAAAAGCATTTCACTTGATCAGCGATCAATTTTATGTGGAAAATATAAGAAAAAGATTTTTTGCCATTTGAAATGCATGTGACCTTTCAACCCCCATATCTCGGGTCACAGGCGGTCCACAGGCCTGCAATTTTCGTGAACGCACTTTTTTGAGCTTAGCTTGCGATGTACAAATTTAAATTTTTTTGTAATTTAAAATGCATGTGAACTTTGTGACCTTTGGACCCCAATATGGGGTCACAATTGGTCCACAGGTCTGAGCTTCCTTTCAAAATTTTTATTTAGTCTAAGGTATATGTGTACCAAATTTGTAGTCAATCGGTCCAGTAGTTTCCGAGGAAACGTGATCACAGACAGACAGACAGACAGACGCCAGACTGAACTCAATATCTACTAATACGCGTTTACAACGCTTTCAGTAGATAATAAGCATGGCTTTGGCTTAAAATTTTCCATGAGAGGTGAGTAATGAACGCTTTGATAACGAGAAGTATTCGACATGGATCCTCCCTCATCCTTCCTCTTGTCTACGTAATAATTCCCCTTCATAACTAAAGAATTCTTTTACTTTAAGGATGCAGACTATAAGGACAGTGAAAAAGTAAGTTCCCGAGTGAAATTTTCAAAGATACTAGATCCAACTATAGAGAATTTGCTCCTCTATCTATAGGTAGTAAAATATAGTTCTCAAGTAATTATGAATTTGAATTGGACCTCTCCCGCCAAATTGGCACGAAATCTTTAAAGAGGTTAAATTCAAATTCATAATAACTTTAGAACTATATTTTATTACCTATAGATAGAGGAGCAAATTCTCTATAGTTGGAAGTAGTATCTTTCAAAATTTCACTCGGGAACTTACTTTTTCACTTAAACAAACAGGCTACACTCTTCAATGCACATCTTGCTTAAAACCTTCCACTAGGTTGGTAGACATAAATGAAGAAACTGTCAGGAAACTACAATGCTCATTTGTTATCCAGCAATTTATTTTTTAAACAAGGGGTGGAATGGGACAATGAAAATCAACTGATGATCCTTTTTCATTTTGAAAATGCTACAAATATTTCTTTTTGCAAATGAAGCACAATATAATGGAAAATTAGGGAGACGTGTTGTATTATATGTGGGGCAGAGAGGCACAAGTATGTAGGATGAGGGGAATGGAGTTGAAATGTGTGGAGCTCAACAATTTTCGTTGATCACCATCATTAAGAAAAGTGTAGCAAACATGAAATTCGTCATCAACCACTTTTGCTCTCTCTCTCTCTCTCATCAGAATACAGTGCAAGTAGGCAATAGTCAGTTTGACATATTTTCCCACCCATTGCATTGCATACTTTCTTATGATTCATAGTTATTCTTCTGCACGAGAATGAGTGGTTAGGTGGTTGCTTCAATTTGTATTTGAAATATCCACAGCACGTGTTAGCAGTTGCTAGAAGTCATGGGTTGCCTCGGTTTGGTGCTTGCATCACGTTATCAAACTTTCAACTTAGGTCGAAATACGAGTGAGCTTGTCTCTGTGAGCGACAATTTCCCCAAATCTTCTCCAGTTGATAATGATGATCCAAAAATCCCATAGAAAATTGTACTCTTTTAATTGCGACAAGAAACATGGATCCTTTTCTCCTCTCTTCCAAAGCTCGAAAGCCATGGCGATGATGGTGGTGGTTGTGACTGACTAATTCAAAGTAGTTTTCGTTTATATCCAACGTATCGATACTGCATTGTGCGTGTACATACATAAACATATACAATAACAACAAATTGTAATTAAAACAAACTGAAAGTGAAGGGGTTGTTGCTCTTGTGACTCGTACAACGAATTATAGAGATGGAGACCTTTCCTCTCTTATAGTCATGAATATTCATAAATCTCGAAGCGTCAATACAACTCACTCCAAAGTTTCCATGCGTGGCGTATAAAGTAGTTTTTGCAGAATACCATTTGTTGATAAGGGAGAAAAAGCGAGGTTTTGTAGCTATTTGATTATTTCCTGTCCTATAGTTATGGTTAGTTACTTACGCACGTATACACACACTTACTGTCTGCCTTCTTTATTTTTTCATTTGACAGCCTTCATTAGTTACTGCTGACATATTTTGCTGTCGTGCACAAAAATGAGTTTCATACGTCATGTCAAAAATCTAGAACCAAGTGGAAAAGTTTAGTGTACTGCACAAGTTACGTCACATCAATTATGAAGATGGGGGTTCTGAGTTCTGGTCTCATTCACACAGTGAATCAAGTCTATCTCCAACTCAATTTAGGATATACTTATAGGTATGTTTATGTAAGTAATGTATCTTAGTTACTGATCGTAAAGTATTTTCTTCAACCGAGGAACCTTTTCATTTTCATAGTGTTTTCAAAACTGTCTTGTCAAACATTTTCTCATTGTCAAGCATCATTTTGAAGAGTAAAGTAATTTTTGGAACACAATTGCTGAAGCTCGTAATCAAAATGATAATCATCTTCATCATGAAAATGAGTTGCACAAAAAGTAATTCCCAACAACGGTCATTGGTCGTGGTGGTGATGTGGTGTTTGTAAAAGAATTGAGAAAAAATTGCTAGGGGCTACTTTGCAAAATTTGATTAAAGCTCCGTTCCAGACTTATGTATCTAAAGTATAATGCATTATGCAGAATGATAAAAAAACAAACAACAAACTGCAGAGCATTAAACGCTAAAAAGTTAAGACTATGTGGTGGTGATACAAATTCACTCTTTCTTACACAAGTTTAGCCACCGAAAAGCAAGGAGAAAGAGAGGAAGGATATCATTGCGGAAAAATATGTATGTTATGACTCTTTTCCTGCACCCATATTCCAACTCATTTAAACTAGAAGCCTTTTACCCCTTTTTTACGGGATAGTAAGAAAAGTCCTATGGTGTGGTGTACCTATGTGCCATTCTCAGCTATAGTCTGGCCGTCTCACGTCATCACAATCATCGTCACCGACATGATCATCATCAAAGTCAACAGCATCATCCTGCTGTTATTAGTATTATACCCAACAGGCCGATTGTTTCCTCGACGACATGGAGAGAAAGAACAAAATTCAGATTGTTGTTTAAACCAAGCCACCCAAACCCTATTGCTGTCCTATGTGGTGAGCCTTCTACTCTCTCCTGTTAATTCTTCTTGCATTTCATCATCTCTGTCATGACAATAGAACAGAATCAAGGAGTTCCCTAGTTGATGCTGTCCTGTTTGAGTTTTGCTTCCCTTCTTCACCTCCCCATGTATACATGTCTCCTTTTTTCATTTCAAACGAAACATCTCTTTCAACACATCAGTCTTTCTTTTTATGAGTGTAAGCGATATGGAATCATGATGATGATGTGGACATAAGATATAATTTGAAAATTTTCAAAATTTTCCCTGCCTATTATATCCATTCTCTCTCTGAATAATGAAAAGGTGTATCCCATGTCCTGAGTTGTATGCGTAATGAGAAAGGGGCCATTTCTTGCAGTCTTTGAATTTTCTGCTCTCGTTGCCGTTCCTTCAGTTGGAATGGGGAAAGGCGAAATGAAAGAAAGAGAGAAGATCCATTCACGATTAACAAAAAGGAGCTTGAGTCGTTATATTACGCAAGATTATGATTATGTCACATTTTCCTAGTCATTATGTGCATAAAATGTATAATATCCTTTTATTTTGTTTAAGCAACTGTATATTCATGATAATGCGGAGCAAAAGAGAAAGACGACAAGTGCGAAAAGGGCTAGTAATGTGCGGTGCTTATATAAGAAAAGAGAGTGCGACTCAAATAGTTTTCCTCTCTTTGAAAAGGGGAAACTTCTCACAAAACGAAAACGTCTTGCTGGACTAAAAAGGGACATGGTTGCTGTGGTATGCATGGATTGCAGAAATGAAGAACCTAAGTTTTACAAAGTATAAACGAGTGACTGACTTCTCACTCAGCTAGTCAGCTCTCTTCTCATTCGAAAACATCTATTTTGAATGGTACAAGCTTGTACTGCGTTGTGGTGACTCATTTTGAAGAGAGTCGGATTTGAAATTTAAAAAACTGTTATGCATGGTTTATATTGGGGGTAAATATGAGAAAGAAAACAAACAAGTAAACGTATAATAAGTAGATGTCGTAGTAGGTTCCATTCTTTTCTGCTTCTCAATATCCGATCCATAGCAACGGGACGGTGAGGAGAGTGCTAGAGAACGAGGAATATTATGTATGTATGCTCATGCTAATTCTTAAAATAAGAACGGTTTGCCTTTACGTCTCGTCTTGATTCACTTCCCGTTTCCCGTGAAGAATGGGACCGACAAAAAAGGAGAGGGTGGAGAAAGTCCATTTTGTTTTCATTCCTTTATTAATGTTTCACATCAAAATTGTGTATGTGATCTACCACACCAACTATTTTCAAGAAACGACAGCAATGGAATCATTATTAAAATCAGAAAAGAAACGTTTTCAAGACCGCCGTTAATCTATGGAAATAAAGTTGGAGTTAAAAAGGAGCCAAATATGCCAAGTTTTTTTTGGTATGTTGGCCAATGTTTTCAATGCCATGAACGACGGTAGTTTTGCTTTTCTACAAAAATGTTATTGCTAGAAATGTAAGTTTTGGGCATTTACTCATCGTTAGCTTTTTTCTTGGGATTACATTATGCATAATAAAAAGTAGTGAACAATGGACAACGTATATGCGTATCTACTACGTCCGTCTAAGGAAGCTGAAAAATAAATGGGGGAAGGTTTTGTGTTGGATAGAAGAAGCTACTTGACGCTTTCCCTTCCCATTATGTTGAATATTTTAGAATATTTGAGAGAAAATGAAGGATGAATGCGGCCGATTTACGGTGACAGTGGGTAGGTGGGTGTTCTTTTATTACAAAGCTGAAAGAACATGAAGCAAATTATGGTTTTTTCGAGTTGTCTGTCTATCCGACGACACTCTCCTGAACGCATTCACAAATTTACATTTACATTTGGCTAGTCAAACCACTAATGGGCAGTTTTGTTATGACGAAAATTTCCTTGCATCTGTTCTGTTTCTGAAATTTTCTCTTTCTTTCCCAAGACACTGATTATCTGCCGAGTGAGAGAATGTAGAACAAGAAAATGGGAAAATGAAAAGAAAAGGGGGCCATTCACAATCAACTGTGGCCTTAATTATTTTCAATTCACAAGACAATACATCTTTAAATATAACTACTAGGTTGATGTGAAAGGCCCGGCAAATCTAGCGCTGGGGCTCGAAACGCGTTCAAAAGCATGCTCCTTGCGTCAGTTTTTTCGGCAGGCCATAAGGGGATGATAATCAGCCCCTGGTGTCATCTCTATTCAAACCCAATTTCGCCCACAGATTATTAATACACGAGGCTCACCGCTGACAAACCAGCCGCACTTTAAACGCGCGCAAATTCAAAATATCGTTCATTTTTTCTAAATAGCAGATTGTTTGGGTTCTGTGACATAGGTAGGAACGCATGTAGTTATAGGGCACAAATGTAAGACCTCATTGGATTTTGAGCACATTTAAGCAGTAATACATTGTCATTTACCCTACTGCTGACCATGCAACTGCGTCGGTAGACCTGCTCTTTACGGGTAATTTATTATCTACTGAAAGCGTTGTAAACGCGTATTAGTAGATATTGAATCGGGTTTCATGTCTGTCTGTCTGTCTGTCTGTCTGTCTGTCTG
>JAANSM010000426.1:0-29066 GCA_036850725.1 Orchesella villosa | reverse complement strand
ATGTAAGAAAGTGCATAGTACAATTAAATAACATATGATTGTATTTTAAGCAAAGCATTAGTCACGGTTCAGATATGGCAGTAACTGAATTTAATGGAAACCTCACAAGAAATTATTTAATGCGAATCTCTAAATACCATTTCATAATCCTTAGTAAGATTCATTCTGAAATTCAATGTCATGGATCAAATACCTGGAGTTTAAAAAAATAGTCTTCCTTAGCAAAAGCAGTATTTTGTAATAGTATGGTGTTATATATCAATATTGATGTTGAGTTTGAATTACGATCAGTATCATAAATTGCACCATCAGTGTAAATTAAATGTTAAGACATACAACATATTATATGTTAACAAGCCACTTATCTACAAATGCATGATGTGCTACTCTCCAAAGACATCTCAATAATCCCATCGGCATCACCCATCGAATGGGCATATCATCAAATCAACAACAGCAGGGTTCCCCTTTGTTTTCAGCGGTAAGTGCCTTGTTCAAATTCAATGTGTTTACATGGGACCATCTATATAAGCTAAGCAATAGTAGTGCCGGTATTGGTTTCGTCCTAACACAAACCTACGAGTTTAGGTTGGTTGAAGTCACTACCTAATTTCGTTTTTGAACATTAATTACTACTTCATGTCGAAGTTAAACAATATCCAGACATTGTGCTAGTCACGTTTATTCCATCATCAGTATTTAGCATTAATGTTGAACATTATTGCAAGGATCTAGTCACCAGTCACTAGTCCTGGTTAGTGCAAGAATTTCAACCAATTTGTGATTTGTCTTCTGTCACTGTGTGGTCAGTGGTAGCAGATTCCGTGAAATTTCTAGCAATCAGTCGTCAGTTGATTACAACCTCAGAACGGCTGTCAGCTGTGAAGTTTATCACTGAGAAGTTATACCCTTTCACCCTTGTAATTAAGATGAGTTGGATGCGTTACACAACATTGGTGCTCCTTCGGGGTTATTCAACTGCAGTCAAGAGGTTTACTTATTACGACTTCAGACTTTACAAATTCTTTGATTTATAATTATCATTTATAAATCTTTATTTGTGATTGTAGGACATCATCATGGGAAAGCGTGGTAGGGCTAGAAGTTCATGCTCAAATCCAAGCAACATCAAAGCTTTTTTCCCCCAGTGGTATTAAGTTTGGTTCGCCAGTCAACACCATGGTTTCTCTATTTGACGCTTCCGTACCTGGAACACTACCGGCAAGTGTTTCAATTTTATTTAGACTATCTATATATCAGTATTTAATGACCTTTTAATTCGTGGTTTGTTTGTGAAAGGTTTTAAATCGAAGGTGTGTGGAGGCGGCAGTTTCCACTGCGCTTGCTCTGTCGTGTGAAGTCAACATGTTATCGACTTTTGATCGAAAGCACTACTTTTACGCTGATTTACCAGTAAATACTTTGTACAACAATTATTTCATTATTTCTCATTTTGGGGTTTAATATATATATAACGCAGTACATAATCTAAACTATTCTCATGTTATATCAGGCGGGTTATCAAATCACTCAGCAGCGGAAGCCAATAGCTGAGTATGGACAGCTGAAATTTCTAGTCATGACGCCTGGAGCTAAAGAGCCCTATTACAAGACTTGTCGCATTCGTCAAATTCAGTTGGAGCAAGACAGCGGGAAAAGCTTACACGACCATGAATGTGATAGGTAATTAAGTTTCGTAGTTTTTATTTTCAATAATAAGGTCTGTCTTTACTGAAATTATGACCCATGATTGAAATGATTCTTTCGATAGGAGTTTGATAGACTTAAATCGTGCTGGAATCGCATTAATGGAACTTGTCTTTCAGCCAGACTTGGCAAATGGCGAAGAAGCAGCGGCTCTAGTTAAAGAGCTCAGTCTCATTATGCAAGCTCTGGGTGTATGCAGTTGTCGAATGGAAGGTAACAAAATCGTTGTCTAAATTCATGAATTATATTTTTAGATCATGCCAGCTCACCCCGCTAGTTTTATTTTATTTTAGAGGGTGCACTTAGAGTTGATGCTAACATCTCAGTAAATAGACCTGGGGAAGAGCTGGGCACAAGAACTGAAATCAAGAATCTCAGCAGCGTACGCTCTTTAGTCAATGCTATTGAGTATGAAATCAAGCGACAAATTGATGTTAAGGAAGCAGGAGGAACTGTGACTAATGAAACACGTTCATACGATTCCGACAATAAGATTACTCTGTCTATGCGTGACAAGGAAGTTCAGCAGGTACTTAATTACACATTACACGACCGTTTGAGCTTCTAGTTATTACGTTTGTACTTGCTGTACATAAGTTATAAGTTATTACTATTAATTAACTTAAACTTTTGTTAACTTTAACAGGATTACCGCTTTATGCCTGAACCTAATTTGCCACCACTAGAGCTCTTGGATGATCCGACTGATGCCAGAGATTCTTTAACAGATCAAGTTAACGTTGCTAAGATTAAGGAAAACATTATTGAGCTTCCAGAAACTACTCGTCAAAATCTCATGAAAGATTTTAATCTCCGCATTGAGACATCGCACATCATGGTGGTAAGAAAAAGCTCAGCTAAGCGAAATTTGGGGTCATATTTCGCAAATCTAAAATTTAATAGCTGTATTTTATTTCTTTGTTCTTTTTAACGTAACACCTGCTATATAAATTACTGCTACCATTGATTGTAACGTAGGCTACACCTGGCCTGGTTTCTTTTTTCTTGGCCGTGATGAAGCACATTCCCAGCAGCTACGGTGTTCGAGCTGCCAACATGTTGCTGACTGAAACAATGGAAAAACTCAAGGAACGAGACTTAACTTATGAGAACTGGTTAGTTTTGCGATATCGCAGCAATTGTAGTTCTATTTCTACATTTTATCTATCTACCACAATAATTTTTGTTTAAATGATTATAATTGTGCTTAATGTGTTTTCTAACAGTCCTCTGAAGCCAGATGTACTTGCGGAATTAGTTTCATTAATTCAAAAACGCCAAATCCAAGTGTCCACGGCTAAAGCTGTGCTAGCTTTATTGTTCGATGGAGACACGCGAACTGCTACTAAGGTATAATCCTTTACTGGTAATACAACATTCCAAATCAATAGTTGCTTTACAAAACATAACCATTGGTTTGAAAAATACCCAGATTGTGCAGGATGAAAACTGGATGACAGTTACAAGTGATGACTTTATCCTGGATGCATGTGAGCGAATCCTCAAGGAAAACCCAAAACTTGTCAAGGACTATCGTCTGAAGCGGAAGTCTAAATATTTGAATAAGTTGATTGCCTTAGTGAAACAGTCAGTTGATGAGAAAATGGATATGAAAAAGGTCTC
The DNA here is from genome assembly GCA_036850725.1 of Orchesella villosa. Taxonomy (NCBI): domain Eukaryota; kingdom Metazoa; phylum Arthropoda; class Collembola; order Entomobryomorpha; family Orchesellidae; genus Orchesella; species Orchesella villosa. The sequence goes on along the minus strand of JAANSM010000426.1, from coordinate 25,736 downwards.
GGACACTCTGCAGACAATGCTCGATCAAGAAGACGGTAACTAGATAACTCATTAACTTGCCAAACACTGATATAGTACAAATTCTGAGGTGGCTGCCGATTTTTTGAAAATAAAAAGACCCGTTATTGCTAATGGAAACAACGTGTTTTATTGCCTCGCTTTGGATATTTATTGACTGTTTTTATATGGTTAAGAACATAAGTTCTTTTTAGATATACGTTACTATAGACTAGACTCTCAGTGGTAATGCCTTAGAGCAGGTTTCGGGGGAGGACGTCCTGTCTTTTTGGAAGAAGACTTGCTTGGTGTAATATTTGTATTTATTGTTCATTTATATGCCTTTAAAGGTAATGCTGTTTTTATTATTTGGGATGAGTCTTCATTCAATATTTGCGGTGGTTTGATAATAACTGCTTTGACTACATTCGATACAACCTTCTTTACGGTGGTATAACCATCTTCAACATGCCGGAAAAAACGTACTATTCTGGCTTATTAGTTTTCTGTGATATCGTAGTTTCACTACTTGTCTTACTACTTGTGACTTCGGTTGTGGCATTGAATTTAACTTTAATGATAACTCCAATGACTTTGAAGTTTTTCTAGCATAAAATTACATCGATTCATACGGGTTAAATTTTTCTTTTCTGACGGTAATAGTATTCAAGTTTAGGATCAGTGGAATATATGTATATTTTCCTGACTCCAATTGCTGAGTTGGCGTGATTTATCCCAGATTGGTTTCGCTAACCGAAAATCACTTCATTACCCAACCCACGCATTCACTTATACGGCTTAATCACATACCCACATCCTAAATGACAACATGACATGAAAGTTTCATGTAAATGCTACATGATTCATTCACTACTTCCAATATTTCGCATTTCCAAGGGCAACAGAAAATATCTTTTGAACTCCAATTAATGACCAATAGCTCAGGAATAAAATTCAAGACTTGCTAATGTTTCAAGCTAAAGACTAGTATTCCGACTCGTGTTGAATTGGGACTCAACACAAGCCAGATAGTTGAATGTTTGTGTTGTAATTTAGAGCAAACTCGGTGCTGACTTCTGACTTCGATTTATAATATCTACTCGCTGGTGATGCTAGATAAAAGCACCTCAAATGCCTGTCTAGCCAAATTCGATAAACTTAGTTTAGTTGAGTTCTGCTATTCGCAAATATAGATTGACACTTTTGAATACTTTTTAAATCTGGTGACACGAGAATATCTGCAATCCACAAATGAGAATTGATCTATCTTGGCTTACATCTGATGATGTTTGGAGAGATGGGGCTGTAATTGCATCCACTTTGCGTTTATTACGCAGCTGTAGAACACAGCAAATAATAATTATACTAACGTAAGTGTGTTCTTCTGTTTGTCCGTCCGTCCCTACGCACTCTCCTGACCACATATATACACCGATTTCTACCAATTTTCGTACTAATGTCATACACCTTAAGGGCTTGGCATTGAACACTTTTCAGCAAATTTGATGAAGCTATTCGAATGTTATTGGTGGGAAAGTTCGAAACATCAGTAGTGTTAGTAGTTTTTAAATTAAAGTTCATAAAGTAGTTCGTAGATAATTATAGGGATCCATTTTTCGAGGCACTTTTAAATACCATTCGCCACTTTGTAGTAATATTTTTTGCCCACTGCACCTCCGGCCACTCGTGAATATTTTCCGGCCCACTTTATATACCATTTATACACTTTTTACTACTCGTATGCACTCAATTTATTGAGCATATAAAGCATGTTTTACCATTACAAAAATCCGCTTATTGATACTAGAGCACTCTTATTATACAAAATAGTTTGCACATGTCACAAATTTTATGTGAGATACATGCTACTTTGTCCATGTATCTAAAATGATTGGTATTCTATCCATATAAGAAACTTAGTGCTGTTTCCATATGTAGGATGTTGATAGTTATGACTCGTTAACGATCAACGGCCTGTTACGTTTGTTATATGTTCCGTTGGCTTACTAATGAGATTTATGTTAGATAAATGAGGGCATTCTGGACATCAGACAAACCTGCACATTTAAAAAAGTAGCCGTTCTTCTTTCAACAAAAACTAACTTCCTTTCCTTATCCAAACTACTTCTTACTTGTCTCTAAGTAGACGAGTGGTCTTTAAAATAATGTCTATTTCCCATAGTTTAAATATATCATTAAAATGTATTGTCAGAAATGGAGTCTATAAGGATACACTGGCTAGAGTTTCATTTAATTTGTCAACTAAACTACTATTTTTTCGTAGTAAAGGAGTTCGGAATCTGCCCCCCTTGAATTCAAGCATTGTAAAGAAAATTAAGTTTACGAACACGGAAATGGGCACAATACCTTATCAGTGGTAAGTTTATAAGTAGTTTTACGTAGTTCTGGCATTTGCGTAATATATGGTAACTTTACCCGGACGAGTATGACGAGTAGGTAATGTATGCTTGAGGGTGTTCAGTTCAGCTTTGTTAGCATTATGTAAGTTATCATACGCTGACAATACCCTGCTGCCGCAAGCAACCCAATATCAAATCCGAAAAATTGCATAGTTAACTGCCTTTCGCAGTTCAATGAATTTTTTTGCTGTTACGTTCAGTACGTCCGTTAGCAAACATTTCAATGGTAAAAACTTGGTTACCGATGGGTAACCAAGTTTACTATCAGGGTAAGATAACTCATGCAATACACGAAGTACACATAGCAACGCTTGAACTGACACCCTATATTTCTGCAAGTTTCAAAAATTTTATATATTCGAGTAGAGTAATAATAAAGTATAGAGTAATATGTTGTGAATATATGAATTATTGTAAAATCAAAGAAATATTTTGCAACTTCAATTTTGTAGTGCATGCTGATCTGTATATATTTTGACGAGTGAAATAAATAAATGATAAGTGAGGAGTAAGTAATTAAGAGTAATTTTTGGTAATAAAAAGTGGGTTTTTTTCTTAAATAAGTGTAGGAATGTCGAGTGCAAAACTGTCGAATTGGCAGTGGGCGGGAAGATTTGTTTAGTGGGCCGCTAATAATTGTCTGTTTTTATTATACCTCAATGACCAGCGCATCATAAAACTCATCGAATTGAATGGGGCTCGTAATATTCAGCCCTGTATTGTTACTAAAGTATTCAAATAAATCTTTGTTCTCGTCCTTAAGTTTTTTGGCCATGTCGGAATCCTGCGTAAATTCCTTTAAAAGCTGCTTATATCGAGGACAGATTCCTGGATCTTGTCTGAGTACCTGATATTAAAAATAACAAAAAGAATCAGTGATATTTTATTGTGGGCGAAGATTTCACAGAATAGACAGAGACGGATCATTTTTAATTCTTGGTATACTTATTGCATAATACATATACGAAGATTTTTTTACATCGCTTCTTTGTAAATGGAACAAAAGCTTTGCGTTTGTATTTTAGAAACTGTAAGATTTCCTTTGTATATAATACATTACGTTATCTGTCTCAACAGGAACGGTATGCACTGGAACGGATTTCCACGGTAAGGGGATCTCTGTCAAGTTAGAAGACAAATCCGTCGACGTCCCGTTCTCATTTTTTATATCATTTGGCAAGTAAAATCCTGCCATAACTGAATACGCTGTTTGAATGGCTCTCGCAATGTCTGAACTTTGCACGTAGACATCTTTCACATCGTAAGTATCCTTGATGAAACCGTTATACCTATCCCTTAGATAAAGCCCCAGATTGTATCCTTGAAGTTTCCCCAGCTTAAAAAAGAAAAGTATACAGAAAATACAGACACAGCTACAAAATTTCAAAATTGAATGCAACTTTTGACTCCCTCAGGATATACTACAAAATACCAAAATTGAGTTACAGTTTTGTGCTGTGTTGGGTTATCTAAGATACAACACAAACAGTCTAATAGGATTTATCTTACTAGTGTACATTTGTCAACTGATGGAATCCAGGGGGCCAAAAAGACTCATCCTTGTATGGATCCAATGGATACGTTTTATCGATGGTCCGAGCTCCATGACGGAAAATCTGTTGATTGATGATGAAATAAAATGCTTATGGCCAATAAGAAGTGAGAAATGGGATGGCATACTAAAGACATTTGTCATATTTATTGTAGAATTGGACAGCACAAAGTAAGGAAGCTTGTTGGATTGGAACTCACAATTTGAACTTGACGTAGAGTGCTGAGATTTGTAACTTCTTCAGCCTGAATAAAAACAATAGTAAAAGTTAATACAAGCCCCAAGTATACAATGACAGTCGAGCGAGAATTAGTAGAGAAATCCATTTAGCAAACTTTTAGTCACATGGGGTCGTTAAATATTCCCTTTCGAATAATTAAACCGTTTAAACTTATACAACTTCCATCTGACTTTTCACACTTGGTTAAGAGAAAGATCAAAAGCAACCGAGCAACCTTTCTCGTCCAAATATGAATGTCAAGGATGGCAGTTTCTCATCATGATTCATTGTCATGCCTTAACTAGTTTGTAATATGCCAGTTTATATACTACTCTATCTGAAGTTTCCCACTTTGTTATCTGTGGACATATAAAGTATATGATAATACTGCTGTTGACACATTCACTTATCGAATTTAGATAAATCTGAAGTATATTTGTTATATCAACTAAATTGTTAGTTTGGGATGCGGAGTTTGAGTAAACTGTGACTTGGCGTGAATGCATTTATTCTGACAAGTTTGCAATATACATAAATCCGCAAGCAATGAAAGAACTTTGTGCTGTTTGTTGTCGATAGAGCCTATAAATGCTTTTGCCTTGTACAATTTTGCGAAATATTGCGTTATGATGAGATAAAAAAGTTTGGTGAGAATCTTTTAAATAAATTCGACTTAACACTTGATTTGCATTTGGTGCCTGAAGTGTTATTATTAACGGTAGTTAGAGTTAGTAAGATATTTTGGAATGGAAAGGATTGCCAGCAGATACATATAATAATACATAAGTGAATTAAGTGATAATAATGTCATATAATGATTTAGTATACAAATAGGTCTTAATTGTATGTTGATCATTTGATGGAGTGATATATATTATTGATATTGCCAGGCCTCTCCAAATCTAATGATGCATTGGATCCACGTGTTTATTTTATCCTGTTGAGGCTGCTGTTGTTGATTCATGCTTGTGCCTTCCACAAGGTTTCTTGGTAGCGTCCCCAGAAGCAGGCACTGGAGCTGGAACAACTGCTGGTGCCGTGGCGTTTGCTGCATCACCACCTAAAAAAAATTACAATTATTAGCTTAAATAATGGCATGTGGGTCACTTATCACAAATTGAATTTTCTCTATAAAAAATGTTAAGCTATCAGTATTTGACATGTGTTCCTAACTACGATTCAAAGTGCCGATGATCAGTAACAACAATTAATTAAGAATACTTTATAATTTTCAGAAGTTACTAAATCGAATCTGTATTTGTGAATAACAAATGGTAAATGCCATACGTACCTTGAGGCATTGCGTAGCTCACTCCAACGATGACGCACAAAGCAACAAGCAACAATATGGCTCTCATTTTTACAGACTTTTAAAACTTTTTAGCTAATTGAGATTTATCTGGATTCTGGATCAAAGAAAAGTTTAGATGAGAACTGACAGCTTTAGGAAATTCTGCAATGAATTTATAGGATCACAAGTCTACGAATTCCAGCTTACCATGAACCATGTGAGCGTTTGATATTTGATAATGAAATTACCCTAAAATTAAATTAAAGTCCAGACTCATGCTAAGCTATTTTTGCTAATTTGATTGAATGCAGAATATTATTTAGAAGGCTTCATTTAACTAAAACTTAATAAGCAATGTAATCATGAACTTCCCATTTCCACAATGAAATTTTGTTGACTATGCATTGAAATGGCAATCGTATTGCTGAATGAACAGTGAATCACGTCATCACGTGTTTAAATGACTTTGAGAGGCGACGCAATAATATGATTATGATTAATTACCAATTACTGAACACAATGTAGCATATTTTTAAAATCACAGGTTTTTATTGAATGCTTATATAAATGCACTCAGAACATATTGCATAATATTTTTAAAAAATGAAAAAAATTGCGATGGATTTTTGTAAAAAAAATGTATAAAAAATGTCCGTTCATTTCCTTTGGTCAAACTAACAAAGATGATTCTGCACTTCAGAGAAAATGCGACTTGAGCTATCTACTTGGTAAATAACATAATGTATCTGGAGTAAACCCCAGGTTACATTCACAACTTTTCATACGCAGCTCCATAAAAAGGTTTGTTCTGCCACAAACTGACGAAAAATGGCCGAGAACCACTATCATCGTAATAACCGTCTTCCTTCCGGCCTTGCAAAACCTTGCCAATGACAAGAACAGCGAGAGCTGACATAGAAAACAGGCCGATCCCCATCAATGTTAACTCTGTGAATAGAATAGAGAAAGTTCCAAGTCATCATATTTAGGCATCAATAAAGTTGTACAAAAAAAATTTCATATTCGTTATCTGGGGATATAAAGAAGCGAGATGGGAATGTCATAATAAGATTTTCAAACAAGTTTTTGTGTTGACGTCACCTAAAGCTAATGTACTTACGTGAAGGTGATAGATAACATGAATGAATGAGCTCTCCATCTACACCGGTGCTGGTGGTAGAAGAGCCCATGCGGAGATTGAAGAAATCGGTAGGCCTAGACTCCAAGTTGCATTCCTTAGCCCAATCAACAGGAATCAAGGGCTTGGTAATCTCCATCATCTTTCTGAAGCTACACGGGAATCCACATTTTTCTGGCGTCAAAAGATATGGAGCTTGAGTAGTGTCATTTCTGTAGTGAATCTGGAATTGAGAAAATGCAAATTGTAGGCAAGCATGCATAGACTGAAATATGATTGCTTACTCAGGACGAATACTAAAACTCCTCTATTTTCTGCCATCTGACTCATTGCAAAGACAAAATTTGTTTGCATGACACGTTCAAAAATCATATCTCTAGTATACTCTATACCCTACACCATTTGCAAAATTCATGTCTCAAATTCCAATACACCTGAGTTGATATTTGGAAAAGTTAAGATAGTGCTATCTCAGAAAAAGAAAGGATAATGATATGGATTTCCAACTAAAAGAGTAAATTGGTTTACCTCGACGTAATATTCGTGAGTGTCAGGGTCTCGATGTAACTCAACTATCAAAGCAGCAGCATAAGGTGGACAATGTGGCTCGAAAACTCCCATAGTGTTCATTATTCTTGCGAGGGTGGAGTCGTGGGCAGAATACATAAGCATTTTGCGGTTCACTCCATGACTCACTGAGTGTGCATCCTCTGGGTTGGAGCCAAGATGGCCAGCTATTGCCATCATATTTTTAATAAGGAGTCCGAGAAGTGGGCCACCCCATAATCGTTTCATTTCGTCAGTATATGTAGGCCACGTGTTGGTAGTGGAGTGAAGCTGGATCAGTTTCGGAAGCGTATCTCCTTGTGCCCATTCAGGTAACGACAGATTGTGTTGAGACTACAAGAAACATGCACGTAGAAAGTGAGACGTCATCATCATCATCATTAAATTAAAAACTGGAGTTTTATCCATGGGGAATAACATGTAGAGCCAGAGCCCACATGTATAAAAGTTTATCTGCCTAAAGGTTATCTTATACTAGTAGCTAAAACTTTTAGCAAAGGAAGTAGCAATGAAAACACTCAGAAGAACAAAGATTAATTTATAAAGTAAGGTCATAATATAATAGATATATATAATGTAGTCGAGAGAATAAACAAAAATAAACACAAACAAACCTGAGCATACAACACGTCAAGAAGAGGGTAGAGATCCTTCACGGTTCTCGCATTCAACCCAGATTTTTCCGCACAGTATTGAATAAACTCTTGGTTGTCTTCATTGATCTTCTTCACAACATCAGAAGTTGAGAGAAAGTTGCGACGAATCTCATGGTACCGTGGGCATCTTACGTTGACATGAAGCAGCTTCGAAAACAACAACCAGAGCGAGAAATTGAATAAAAATAAGGAAAAGACAAAAAATACACGTTGAAGACGTTGGTAGAAAGGGGGAAAGCAGTCTTTGCATTCGAAAATATATTCGAATGCAACTGTATTCGCTTTTCAAAAAACTTTCCTGTTTCGTACATTTAACCCTAAAACCAGCTCTATATAGAATAATATGCTGGTTGCTGGTTCTACAATCTACAAAACTTTGAGAGAAATTGTGAGTGTTATGAATTAAAAAGAAATATGTAGCTGCTCCCTACTGAATGTCATCTCAAAGGTTATTTGTGTAACATGTCATTTCTTCAAACTTCATCATTTACATTTAAACCTAGTCTCTTTTGATAAGGTTTTCCATGTGGATTTTCTTTTTGGAAACTTTCTCTTGTTCATACGTATTTATTGTTTCGCAAACCTCAAGCAGCCGACATACTTGTATAGACTCAAGTGCAATCAATCGTATCGTATTCTCACTTGTCTGCTCTTATACGTTTGCCAAAAAGAGAAACGTTAGAGCATTACTTTGCTCTATTCTTTCATGTCATTTTAAACTCAAGAAAAAACAAACTCCTACGACAAAATTTACCAATTCTAGCGGTCCTCGTAAACCTTCAACGAAATCAGATTTGATTGTAAAAAAAGTATTGTGTAGGAAAATCCACTCAATCTACCTTATCTTCCTTCCATGGGATTGTTCTCAAAGGAATTGGTTGCCATTCTATGTTCGGATTCCATTTGTTTACAGGAGGGAACAAGCCAGCAAGATTAGATTCCAGACTCATGATGGTTCGATCCATATCTGAACTTGTTACATATAACTCTTTTTGAGTGTACTTTTCCCCCAGATACCCGTCATACCGTTGACGAAGATAACGTCCCAATTCATATTGTTGCATTTTGCCCCGCTGTGAAACGAAAAGGAAACTCACATGAGGAAAGACGAAGGACGTGCACAGGCATTTTACTTAACACAAGTTTGTTGATTAGAATAAAAGATATACTATTTCCATAAATTTGCTTTCATGTTAATCTTAAATAATTCTGAATAGAGTTGTAGATCAAAGCATTCGAAGCATTGATTTAACTGGAACTGTGGATTATATAAGACTTGAAAGAAAACCAGTTGGATAACACGATTTTGAGTAAAAAGGTTTGATGAATACGATATTGTATGGTCTTCATAATCATTGATAAAGAGGTAAAGGCTAAGTGTTGATTAACATGAACATTATATAACTTTTACTCAACCCTACAAAAAGGAATGGGCTAAAAATGTTTTTCAACAGGCACAAATCACTGTGATTACACACAGCATTCAAGTTCTGCCAAAGAAATCGACAAAAAAGTAACTGCTTAGGCATACTTACATTCGTTAGCTGAGCAAGTCCCTCTGGCCAATATGTGGATATATCTCCGTATGGATCATTGGGGTATGTATAAGTTGGCGCCCGATCCCCATGACGGAATAGCTGTATAAAGAATATACATAAGAACACTATGGAATAAGACTGTCTGAGCAAATAAATGATGATGATTATTATTAACACAGGATCTTGAAGCCGGTGGTAATGAAGTCTGCCACAATATGAGGAAGGTTCAATGTGAAAAGAGTAAAGGCACATCATTATTGAAGAGAGTGTAATCTTCTTCCGTATTTGCAGACTTGCCGACATACGCAGAAATTCGTAATAGATATGAGAAGCCGAAGGATATGTATCGTCAAATTGCAAAAGAAAGTAAATCTTACCACTTGAACAAGTTGGAGTGAGTCCCTCTTTGCAGCTTCCAATTTAGTGCAAGTTGCTGATTGCAAAAGAACTAAAATCACTAGCAATCCTCGTGCAATGTGTAAAGGAAAATAACTCGATGCTTCAGAAATGAGAATCATTTTTTTGAGGGAAACAAAGAAATACTACAAAAAATACTATTTTTCGTTAAAATTTCTGAGAAAAAAAAACTAAAACTCTAAAATATTTATGTCAACGGGAAGGAGATGCTTATTGGTAAGCTCAGTGGTTTGTACGTCTAACCAAGATTTCTGCAGTGAGAATGACGGTAAGTGAAATCCGATCTGGTTTTATATCCAGCCATAATCAATTAAAATGTATGGGACATTAATTAAAAAGGTTCAATGTTTTCTTTAAAAACTCTCACTTTTACAAAACTGTTTGGTCACTGTTGTGCCTATTAAGAAACATACTTTTACTTGATAAAATTTTACTTCCAAGTCTTTCTGACCTTGATTTTGCAGCTGTAACAACTTACGTAAGCTATACGATTTACAAGAAATTTTTAGCTAAATTTGAAAAAAAGAAATTTTACTTGTAAAAAGATAGCTATTGTGAGCTCACTAAAATTTGGTGTGCTTTTTGATAAGATAAATGGACGGAAGATGATCAAATGCAGGGTGTTAAAATGCGTATGTCTATCATCATCTTATTCTTCTTGCATTTTGGTGTAGTGTGCTTATAGATGCTTTATGTCTGCATAAAGTATAGATGTTCGACTGCACTTCACATAAACAAGCATAAAAGAAGTGAAGTGTGTGATCCTGGTTGCCTTCATTAATGTACACAAAGTGAATAATGTCCATAGTAGTACCTAAAGTATCCATATATTTTGTAAAGAAGAGCTTGTGTAATGACTAATGCTAAAATATACACGTACAATTTTTAAAACTGAAGCAGTCGCTACTCGCTAGACTCATATTTCGGTTAATACCCTTTTTATGGTTTTTGTATACATTATACTTATATAAATTCGTTTCGTCTTCGACTTGGAATCTTAAGCAAACCACGCTTGTTGCTTTCACTTACATTACATATCCTATCCCCGTCTTTATGTCATCTCGCGCTTTATGATAGGTTTCATGCATCTGGAAGGACATTATGGGTCTTGTAAAACATACTAAAGTATCAAATTTCAGTTTTAGGTCAAATCGGCGGTGACGTACACATACCTATATATGCATGAAATGAATGTGTTGTTTGTGTACCTTACGACGTCTTTCATATGAAAAGCTATGCGATTACAAAAGAACCCTACCAGATAAAGCTATTTGCTTCGTTTGTACTATCTGCAAGACATTATTTTCTTGTTATGTGTATATGTGTATATAATATATACTTTTTTGTGTCTTTAGTTTTTATGAGCATATTTTGAGTAAAAAGGTTCTGTTGTTGACTTTGACTTTTTGACAGTACACAAAATGAGACAAATGTAAGTAATGCCTTGAGAGCACGCGGTTCATAAATGTTGTGACATGAGAAGTCAAGAAATACTACGCATTTATGAAAGAAGTGTAAAAAAATCAAATGATTTTGTAAACAGTGAAATGTAATTTTAGAATGTAGTTTTACACAAGTCATATTTTATTAGCACCATATATCGTTTGTTATGTTGTTAGATAAGAGTTTGGTTTCAACCAGTTTCTTTTCATGAAATATACAATAATAGCGAATATTATACAATGTCATCACAGAGACTATCCTCAAGTACACAGTATTATGTACATTTTAAAAATGAACTTAAAAAATACAAATATAATAATTAAAAACGTTAAATCAATCGATTAAAAGTAACATAAGAGAAAGTTACTGATATGTCGTAGGCACCATTATACATACAAGTCATTAGTCCTAAACATATTACCCAAAAGTCAGAATATCAACCTTAAAATTCCGTGCACGTGCGTTTGCATAAGCAAGCGTTGCATGCTGCATGTTCCAAATTTCTAATTGGTAGTGAACGTCCGATAGCGATTGTGGTTGCGGTCATTCCGTAGAGTGTACGAAGCGTCCCTTTGACGTCGAGCTGAATTCGCTCCCCACACGAATGCCACTAAGCAGATGAAGACCAAAAACATCAAACCCACAATTGGAACCAAATCTAAAGAGAAATGTCAAACAATGAATCATTGACCTCAGCAGAAAATTAAATGTCAGTATAACATATTCCCACCGGAAGTACTCACCTCCACCTCTTAAATCAATGTGGTATTCCCCATTATCCTTCATATTCTTTGAAGTTAAAGAATTGAATATACTATTTCCAGATTCGGATGCAATGTTGTTGCTTCTTGCATCTAAAACAGCCTGAGGATGTGTAATCATATTGATGCACAAATTGAAAACGTGTAGGCACTAAATCAAACTTAATTATTCAATATTAAAACGAGAACAATTTTATAGTACTTATGCTGAGTATACTAACGAAGTTGAAAGTACAGATATATATAGTATATAGCAATTACTGCAAAATGCGTTGCATTAAAGAAAGTTTGGAAAACTACTATTAACTATTAGCTAGTAATTTCTCCCATTTTTGTGTTCGTATCAGCTTGAGTATAGCTTTGAAAGTTTAAAACTTTTAATAAAATACGTAAAATACTAGTCAAAAAGTTTGGAGAAACGTGAGCTTAGTAATAAATGCGAAGTCGACCACACGTAAAAGAAAAGTAAAGGAGCATACTATAAATCAACGAAAGCTTCTTATTACTTTTTTGAAGTTCTAATAATGCTAAGTCAAGTGTACACTATATATTCAGATGTGTTTTTTCTGTTTTATAAAAGAACTGCTTTTCTTCCAAAAAAAAGTTGAAAGCACGAAGTGCTGAATTTTCTTCGTCCTAGAGGAATGTAAATCAGACTGATTATAAAAATTTTGAGTTTAAGATGAAGCAGAACAGACAAAAGCTACCGACAACATTTAGAACGAAGAAAGGAGTTATCTACTCTTGTGTATTGGTATTTATTTTCGTAGTGTGTATATATATTATTTTAAAGTATTTTTATATACCTTGGACAAGTTATCATACTGAGAACACGGGCACAGATATACTTTTAGGTTAGTGAAAACTATATTCAAAGGATTTAGTTTTCTTGTTTATTTTAAAAGTATTTCAGGTTGAGGTACGCCTTACCACACACGAATATCATGGTTTGCCTCGTTAGCGAGGCTTTTCTGTCATTATTAAAATTAACGATAAGTAAGATTGTAAGTTTGCATTAACATGCACAGGCAGTTCACATGTTACAGTTAGAAACATATCATGATGATGTTCTTGTTCTTAACACTGCTTCTCGACGCATATGAGTGGTGGATAAGATGGGATGTGTGTGTGCTTAATGTATCGTTTCACGATAAATAAGCCTCTAGTAAAGTATCTTATGAACTGTGTATTATCTATTGTCTATAGTCTATATTGATAAAGTAATAATGCTAATACTAATAATCCCCAATGCATGTCCAACTGAAACAACAGTATTCATTAATGTATGGAACTCCGAAAGTATAAATCTTTTGGTGCCTGTTTGACCTTTTCTTTTTCATCAGGATACCACATGAATTCCTAATATGTTGTCGTCACAGCTGGTCAAGAACGTCTGGAGGATTAAATGAAACAGAAAAAACAAGGCTGACTTTCTTATCGTTATACAGTTCGGTGAATTTGGCTCTTGGTGTTACTTTTTCATGCATTGTATCTCATGATCTCATGATTTCATTAAAAAACGAATTTAGAATTATGTAGCGATAAAGGTGGATGTTAGAATAGTGAAAATGTGAGAGAATAAAAGGTATCAAAAAGTGAAAACAACGCAGCACATGCCTTTACCAATGTCAATGTGATATCAGGATTTTAAAGGGCTAATTTTACATAAGCAAAGCAGAATTTTCTGGAATTTTGCCAATATATGAAATCGAATTCACCCATGTAGAGAAAGATAGTTTCAGCCACACTGTTTTTCCAAAGTTTATACACATAGCGCACATATATACATTTACAATGATAAAAGTATGCAATGGAAATGCCTCATGCCGTCGATAAAAACTACGTTTGGCATGGCGTGAGAGAATAAAATCCAAAATCTCGACAGATGCAAATCATTAGAATGGTGTAACTTTTCCCTTGTTATAAAATAGAGGTAGAGTTTCCTGAAGAATTTTAATGAAAAATGTAAAACAAGCAATTTTTATTTTCCGTCTCTCTCAGTCGTGACAAGAATTTTGAATCCGATACCAAACTGTTTAGGATCCCTCCAGATGTTATCAATAATAGTATACAAATGAGCAAATGGCAACCAGCACAACGAATCCGATACCAACACCAGTCATACGATTGACTCCTTGATTCTCATTATCAAAGAATTCCAACTCCATGCCACATCTGATAAGGGTTGATGAAAGGAAATCAAGACATGATCGAGGTTGGCCGACAACATCCCCATCAAAACCGGAAGCACTGGGTCTTTCAGTAACAATAGAATGGATACTGTGACCTGGTGTTTGAAACACTGAGAGAACAGAAGATGTTCCAGCTTGGTCTGTTACCGTATTCGAGTTTAGCAGGTCACTATGAGCATTCTGTAGGGCAGTGTAGCTACGCCAAACCTCGTCTGCTGTTCGCATCCGTCTCCGAATCGCTGATTCGAGTATATTCTTCTTTTCCACCACTGCAATAAAGGAGCAAATTGGGGATCCCCGTCCAATTACGCGTGGGTGGATAATAAAAAAGCTAAAATATATAGGCTATAATTTACGAAATCACAAACTCTTTTCACTCTTACGGTTTGTATAAACCTCTGGGGTAATGATTCTATCCCGCATGGTCAACTCCACTGTGTTTATAAGCGTTCTAACATCTTCCCGTATTTCAGCCCAAGTTTTGGATACCCATTGGGATGCAGTGGCGTCTGAAAGGAATACGGGTATTTTGGTCCATGATGAGGAGAGTTGTTTTGCGTCTGTTGGATCATTAATAGACTAATTGGGCACTTTGTATGCCTTTTGCTTCCAGTAATGATGATGATGTAACCGTGTGTAACATTTTTATTCCTTAAATATTTGCCAACATAGCCGATTCTGCGTACATACCTGGGCCATCTATCTTTTGGCCATTAGTTCCAGATGGATGGGGTTTGGCTACACAACAAATGGTAATGGACACAAAGTTTCCTTTGAACAATGTGTTCACCAAATCATCAGTTGATATTTTACAAAGCTGCTCTCCACCTGGCTTCCGATTTATGTCATTTAATTCCTTAACAAGGAACACTTGGCACTGCTGGCTCAAATAACCGGTAGCCTAGAAGAGGAAGCAAAAGAAAGGGAAGAATTGAGAAATAAAGTTAGTATATGAACATGAAGCAATAATACTGTCACTTACACAAACATAAAACATTAATTTATAGACACGTGTGAAGTATTAGATGTCCAAGTGTCAACGAAATAGATTCAGAAATGTGTTAGTGGAAAGTGAAAAGTTGAAGACAAATAGTATCTTACGACATAGTTCTGAAGACACTTTTCAAGAGTAAGGCTCATGTCAGCTTGGTTCAATTTCGCAACCATTTTGCACGTCGGTTGATTTCCATCCCATAACACCATCTTGTTATCCTGTTCCCGAATGGATAGGCTGAACTTGGAATAGCCGCCTATATCATATAATATAGTAAGAAGTTTTTTTACAAGTGCAGCGTTTAATAAATACCCAAGACGTTCTTGTCGTATCTTGCGTGCTCATAAGAGACAGACAAAAGAAGATTCAGAAATAGAAATAGGATTGGTGACTGAAAAATGAATAGCGTTATTACTTTCACTATCATCTGTACTCGCATATTTGAGCAGCAAGGTGACGGGCTTCCCTTCCTTTCCCTGATCTAATATTTTGGAAAAAGGGTCAGACATCCTGAGATTGTTGATGTACTTTGTGCTTGATGCTTGAAGACTCATGGTACATTTCCGGAGATAGTTTTCTGCCTGGTTTAGCAAAGCAGAGAGAAAGGAAAGAGAGTAAAAGAGCCATAAATAAGTAGTTTTAGGTATAAAACAATATGGAAACAAAAAATGCGATGCAAACGCATAGAAAAGGTTGTACAGTTTTCCATGTTTCATTTCATATATTGTTTTACATTATATTATGTTAAAATATATAGTCTTATACCACGTAGGTTGCAAGAAAGTCATGGATGGTTGAAAATTCTGGTTCTTCATTTCCATCCGAGAAGGGTCCCCATTTGAACAATGCACAGGAATTTTCTCCATTCCAAAAGATGGGATAGTCTTTCTCCTCTTCCAAAATTATAATACATGATGATGACGGGGCAGACTGTACTTTTATGGCGTTTTTTACGGCTCCTCGATTTCGGCTTTTTTCTCTTGCCAAATAACTGGAATGGAGTTTCTGGTGTTGATGCTGGCGACGAGGAAGATGTTGTTGCTGCACATTACGGCTGTCATCAGCCATTTTGACAGGTTGCCATTCACTCTAATCCCCCCAAATTAGTGATAGAAAATGACTATAAATTTTGTCTCAAATTGTTGGAAAGTGCATCAATATTTTGAGGAACTTGCACCAGTTAATGGACTCTTGCTGGGCTCATAAAATATTTTTTTGGGAAAAGTCAGAAAGTTGCTCCATGCGTTTGTATCCTTAACGACTTCCCATAGATAATTTTTGCAAAGTAGAGGAAGCATGAAATAAAAGCTTTTGGGAGAGTAGAATGAGCGTTTGGAATACTTTGTATAGACACATATAAGAAGTCATTAGTACGGTAATTTACTCAATGTGAAAAGTTATAAATTTTTAAATGTCACTGTGAACATATTCATGAAATCTCTGAAGCTTAAATGGAGGATGTAATATACAATGGCAGTATGGCAGTGCAAAAAGTTACGTTCATTCAAGCAAAATAACAAATTACACCCACCTTTGTAGCTATTCTCATTTTCTAAAATGGCGTAGGAAAGAGAAAGTCTACAATCTAATGAATTCTATTTAGCGATAGGTATGTGTCATTGTGTAATTGCTGCTCTGAAAATAAACTATGGGTTCAAAGACACTACAGCATACAGCACTCCATTCTATACAAATACATGTAAAATTTGCATGTATCTCCTTATACGTGTTTTCATACGTGCTTTATATAATGAAGCAATTCACAATTAGGGAGGAGACAGCGATGCTGAAACATCTTTTTGAGCTTTTTGCTATGTGTTTATTGCGCTTTAGCTACCAGGCACTAAAACTTTTTTGTACAAGCGCACGTTGATTTGCACGCATAGGTAGAATGGTTCTGTAAAGGTGTTTAGCAGAATTTGATTCTTTCTCCGATTATAAGATGAAGGACTCAGTTGTATTGCAATTAATTTTTTTGCGTTACTCAATACGATATCTAAGGCTATGATATTTGGGGCGTTAGCAAAGAGTATAAAATGATTGATGCAAATATCTCATGCTGCGAATTTCAGAGAGTCATTATACTGTATGCGTCTGTGGTTGCTTGTGCTTGTATTATGTGTAATATCTTCATTAATATTAAAAGCTGAGAAATTAGATTTTAAAAAATGCACAGTTTTTTATTCCGTTAACTTTGCAAAAGCAAAAGATTCAAAGGGTATTCTCTAACATTTTATTAAGGCGAGAGTTTTTGGTTGTGCTCTGCAGGCTTGTGACAAAGTACAAATGAATTTATTACTGCACTCCACAGCAGCATTATGCAAGCATTTAATGAAATTTGTTGCACTATACTTCCATGTTTATAGTGAGGATGGGGCCAGAGATAAATGTGTGTTTCCTTTGTTGATGTAAAGTAGGGGGTGAAAGTCAAGTATAAGAAAATCAACTTTTTACGTCCCTCTCCCTAATTAAATAAATGTAAAGACCCAGGAGTTATTAACCTAAACCACATCTATGGATGGATGTCTTCGTTATTAATTTAATTTGATGAGAGGCAGCCTAAAGACAAAGAGAAGAGAGAAGAAAAGGAAAATCTCTCATGACTTATGAAATTCTAAATTCCTTTTCAGATCATGAACTGTGAACTCATAGTTATAAACGGGATAACGGGAAATCGTAAACAAAGGTAAATATGTGTAGACATCCTTTTGCTCTGTTTAACTGTTGTATACGTAACTTCAAGTCAAGTACAAAAAGGATTCAAACAAACCACTGACTTGATAGAGGTAAGCATGCAATAGACATAGGAATTTAAGTAAACGGAGTGTACTGCTGCTGACTACGAGTTCCATTAGAATGCTATACTAAAGTGATGGAAGTTTTTGGCAAAGCATGATTGAATGGTGCACAGGATAAAGACACTTTCTTTGACTAAAGTCATCAAAGAAATACATGAAATTATAATGAAAATACGAGCCTAAAACCTTCATTATAATTTATGTAATGCAATTACTGTCGTTTCTTCCACTTGAGAGTACAGATTGAATAATAGTTCCTCAAACTTAAATGTTTGCTTACAACAAAGGAACTTGTTGCAGACTACATTTAAATATTCCGTAGGGATTTTCAATGATTTCTGCATAAAGGTGAAAGGATGAAACCCACTCTCAAAATCCAATTAGTACACTCCTACAGTTGGAGGTAGTATCATTTTTCCTGTAACCTATATGTTATTATTAAGTTTTAAAATACCTTATATAGTTTGTAGAAGAGTACGACACCTACCTATAAGTCATTTCCACCTACCTATACTATATGTATACCGGCCTTTCAACCAAATCTATGTGAGTATACAAACTATAGCTTCTTTTGTAATAAATACAAAAGCCACATATAAAGCTTACAATTATTATACAGCAATATCATATGCTTTTTAGTTTTGTTGGTTTGTAGGATTGTCATTGTCGGGCTTCTGGCAAAATATTTATGTTCCATAAAAATTGTATTACTGAGTATGTTGCATGTTTTCCGAATCGTAAAAAAATAAATAACAATAATTATTAAGCCGTGAAGGTTGGTTTTAAAGTGTTTAAACGACTTTACCAATTCAGGCCTATTTTTGTATTGAACTGGAGGAATTCCATGGTCTACAAATTCAGTAGCGTAAACACACTTACAACTTATAGGTAAGAGCGCAAGCTGACCAAAACAACTGATGTTAAAATCGTTGCGTAATATTTTAAATTTAAAAACTATATAGATTACGCAAACAGCCTACCATTGACTATTGGACTCAACTCTTTCTGAAGAAACTTCATTTAATTCCTTTTTTGCCACTCGAGCCTGATTTATGAGCCTGATCTATCCTATAAAAACCTTATTAAATCCCCAAAGCTTCCACACCAAAAATCAAACAGCGCTAGACCAAGACTAGACCGAAGCATGAGCATAATGTTAATGCAAGTACATAGTCAAAAAAAAAATATGCCTCCACCCCCCACACAAAATCGTTAGCTCCACATCCTTCTAAAGTGACTTATATTTTTGGGCAAATTATAAAACACTTATTTGTCGATTAGTGGGGGTTGGAACAGCAAACATTTTGTTTGTGTATGATAGCTCAACTCTTTAGAATACTTTAGATCATTTTATGTAAACAGAAAACCACAACCTAACCACGTACATAGAATGAACTTGCTCATCATATATTGTATATTTCGCAATATTTCTACATAGCCTACAGGTTTTTTGTTATATGTTTGTTTGATGTACAAAAATTGCACTTAACCTTCAATTTCAGGGACGACAGGCAAGGTATTTTCATCTTCACCTAGAAATAATTTTTCAATCCATACTTGAAATAAAATAAAAGAAAATTTACAAAAGCTCTAAAGTGCTATATAAATAAGGTGATTGATTGTATGCGAATGTGAACAGAGAATTTGCTGATTTGTAGTAAAATATTCAAAGCTAAGCATATATGATAAACATATATGTTTGTGTTCAAATTCTGCAAGTTCTTCAGTCGATGTCTTTTCACCAAGCCGTTTAAGCGATGACGAAAGCAGCTTTGAAAATTGCAAACAAAAAACTGACTGAATGAAACATGCATGAAGCATTATCAGCCTCCATAGCTTATAGTCATAAACACATTACCCCAAATCCCAACAAACACATCATGAGAGTAAGGCAATCAGTATAGGATGTTATGATGGACTGTTGCTGTTTCGCAAAACCAATTCCATTAGACAGGTATGATTCATTTATGAGAACTTTAAGCCCCACACCACTCCAGCTAACTCTCCTAGTTCCATCGTTATAGGCTCAAACCTCATGTATATCCGTCATCCTCAACACCAACTGAATGACTGGCTGAATTTATGCGCGAGCCCCGTTAGTAATATTTTTGCTGGAGGAATGATATGATGAAGTGAGATGTGTGGAGAAGAGACGTGAAAACAGTTTTCTCCACAACATAAAACAACTCCGTATCCGTCAGCGTATACTTAACTCTACATTCTGCGTGAGATTCTCGATGCAAGAAGACAAGAGAAGGTTTTGGACTTGGGCTTGTTAGGCTAGATATACGTTTTTCATGTTGCTTTCTTAGTATTTCTCTCTCGGTGGGTTGGTTAGTTGCCAACCCGAACGAACACTAGATACAATATCTCTACATGTGGCATGAGTGAGATGTCGAGGTGATATTGTTATGTTGTATGTGAAAAATGTAATGCTCACATTCACCCGCATACTCCTCACACTCACGTTGTGTGCATTTATAAGTTGATTCAGTCTTTTTGTTCTTGTCATTTGAAGCTCCGCTGGTGAGCACGACGTGTGATTGATTATCGTGGCGTGATTTGAGAATACATTGCGTTTCTCTTAGTTTTCATACACTGAAACTGATATCGTCAAAATTAAAACTTGTCTCACCTTCTGACTTTCCCAAAATTATTAAGACTCATCATTTACTCTTAACTGGCTACATTGAGTTGTAAAAATGTATATTTATACGGAGTTAAAATAGAGGCACCCTTAGGGAACTTCTGGCGAGTTAATATGGATAAGGTCATGAAGCTAATTTTTCGGGTGATAAATTTTCAAGAAATAACAATCAAAAGCAATTTTTAGTCTCAATTTACATCAACTTTATAAGGAAAGCAAGTGGAGAAAGTCTAATCTAGAATTTATTTGCTTGGTTGAAAACGAAACGAAGTGTGTAATTTAAACGAAGTCTAAATTGAGTCGATCCATTCTGATGACAAGGCTATTTTTACAAGATTTATGCCTAAAGGAAATGTGTGCTACTGCTACAAGAATTTATGGTTGCTGATAATCTACATAAAGGCAGTCGAGATATCAATGATCTGTTTGCTGAAGGGATAATCTATTTTATCCATTTAAAAAATAGCGAGGTTATTGCTCTCACAGCTTTTGGTGCAAAATACCCCTGTTCTCTCCATTGTCTACTATTCAACATGTTTGTGATTTAAAGTGCCAAAAACCATTTATTTTCAATAAAATGAATACGATAGTGTGTCTGGGCGTCGAGTGAGTCAATGAGAATACGAGGCGGAGTAAAAATTGGAAAAAGATTTGGGCTGTGAAATGAATTGGCTGCGCTATTGTCATTATTTAATGGATTGTGAGTGTGAATTCAGTTATTCAAAAACACAATAGCAGAAAAAATAAAGACAGATCTCTGATTGAAAAGTAAAACAAACTTGGTGCTACAATTCAAAAGTGAAAGTTTATCAATGGAACTGGAGTAATTTTGTAATGTCACCCCACGTTCGACTGCATGAAAGCAAATATTTTGAACAAAAGTGTATGGATTAAGGCTTCTGGCTTTCTGAGTTAATTTTCGAAAAAAGTTTTCAAAGTTATGGCCGCTAAATTGTTCCTACTTACCAGCCACTTAAGGAAGTAGAAATTCACACATGTCACAAGGAAAATGGAAGATTTTGAGACATTCTACAACTTGTCCTTAAGATCTTTGTTTATGACTAGTGGCATTAGTCCTAGTCCTGATGCTTCCATTATCGCACCATCTACAACCACAACTTCGGTTCCCTTTTATTATGCCCCATTAGATCGGAACTCTGTTCCTGTGACTGATGACTACTACAGCCAGAATACCAGTACAATACAAGATTTCGAAGGTGGCAGTGTTTTGATTTCTGAGGATGGAAATAATGGCTTTTCACGCCACAACAGAACTTTCGGGATTTATGAACTTCCTGAAGAATTTCGTGTCGTTGATGAAACTGCGTGGCCAAGAATATACGCTTATTTTGCTGTTTTCGTTGTGTCCGCTTTAGCCAATTTCTGTGAATTGGTGTGGGTGTGCAGAAGATTAAGTACGAGATCTAGTCCCGTAAATAGATTGTTTCTACATCTTTGTATTGCGGATATTATTGTCGTGTTTATGGTCGCCGCTGTTGAGGTGCTTTGGAGAATATCAATAGGCTGGTATGCTGGAAATTTTATGTGTAAGTTGTGATAAAATTATAGGCATAACATTCAACATTTTATAAATGTAACATATAATGTAAATCTCAATTCTAAGCTGTGAAAATACAGATTCTTTTAAAGCCAATTACAACACAAAAATTCGAAGAATTGTTTTCGATGGCGAGCTTTTCATTCCCTTTTAACCATCTCGATCGGGATTACATTCCAATATTATTAAATCTTTGGCTGTGGCACATGCATTGCACTTTTTGCCAATAACACACTTTACCAAAAAACGTTCCGCTTTATTCAATGAGTATGCGAGAAGCTAGAAACGTAAGGAAAGTATGATTTGGTTGCGGCACGGCACCAGGCCCCAAAAATAGTACCCCTAATGTCTCTCAAGTTCCCGTATCCACCTACTCCAAGGCAAACAACTCCATCACATGAGAGACAAAAAAGCCGATAAAGACTAATCCTACAATACTCATATAATAAGTCAGCGCTAATTTTCAACAAATGTATGATCTGGTTGGGATCGGTTACTCGTTCCGGAACATTCTTTGAATTTGATATTAAATACCGTTTGAGTGTTGAATTTTTTATTGAACTGTTGAATCCTTTGAACTGTTGCAGTGTCATCAAACTGACCTTGTTAACACGGTTAACACCTTTACCGTTTAAATGCAAACCATAATGCTAAAAACGGCTTGTAATGTAATCCCGATCGAGATGGTCAAGGTCAAAGTCAAAATGGAGTGAAAAATCGAAAACAATTCTTTGAATTTATTCACCATTTTAAAAATAGTGAAGAGAAAATCAGTTATGATATGAAAGAAAAAATACGTTTCATTTTCATTGTATTTCACCTCACCTTTAAACTTTAATATCTTAATCAATGCAACTTCATTCTAATTTTACATTGAAAAATGATCCTTTCCTTTACTGTAATATTACACATAATAAAGATCTTTCCATATTTACTTCTCTCATTGTACACGTACACTTCATATAGTCATATCCAATTTTATATTACATAGTGATATGGCACAACTGAGCCTAAATGAACCACTAAAAATGATAGATTATCGAACAGTTTTTTTGTATTTCAACAGGTAAAGCCGTCATGTTTTTTCGTGCTTTTGGACTGTACCTGAGCTCGCTGATGATAATCTGCATAAGCCTTGATCGGTATTACGCTGTAGTTCATCCTCTTCGAGTAATTGATGCGTCACGTAGAGTGAAAATAATGCTTTGTTCTTCATGGATAGCCGCAGCGATTTGTGCGGTGCCACAGGTTGGTTTAGGCTATTTTACGTGCTTTACTACACAATTTTTTGAAAGTCATTCTACTAGCCCACCTTATATCATTCCATCATCCTTGTGGTCTCTTTTTACATATTTTGGAAAATACACGCTTGCATCAAAAATGCAGGTAGGTGGGTAGGCAAATGGTAAATCAATGCTTGTAAAAGCGACTTCCAGAGCAATAATAAACAAATTTTACAGAACATGATTTAGGTAAACCCATATATTCACACGCCTAGCAATGTGCCGTGTGGTATATGCGTGTATGTATTCAATTCAAATTCTAAAATGAAATATAATTCCAGTCTACTTGTGCATTCTCTGACACAACCACATACGATCTTATAATTGAAATTGAATTATAATTGAATTCTATAACACCAGACGTTCTTTTAAACCCGATATAGTACAAATTTTGTGAGTGCATTCGGATTTTGAATTCGATTGCCCCAATGTTATCGATCCTCGTTAGTAATTAGTTAAGAAAAGACAGTCTTCAAAAGAACGTGCGTATTTTGCTGGACGCTTAGGAGCTAAGTAGATTTACTGATTAAATCAGGAAATGAGCAGTATAAGTTGCATAAAGAACTAGTACAAATTGACACAACGATTACAGTCGAAATACAATTTTAAGTTCCAACTGAATTGACCAAACTCGTAATGGAAAAATAGAAATCATTTTTTACATGCCTAATTTTTGCTCTGGATTTTCAGCCTAAGTTAATGATTACTGCAAGTTTCCTTGTGATTTGATTATTTGGGCAAAACATTGAAAAGACTGGTCGTAATTACTGTTGTGATCACGCTCACAACGCCCATTAAAAATGACAGTCTAATAAGTTCGCTTTTAGTGCCCATGTTTTTTAATGTATTCGAGAGAACACTAAAATTAACAATTCTAACCCGTTATAATGGTTCCCACTCAAATCACATAAATAGCAAAATCCTACTAACCAACCAAAACCAAGCTAATAAGTATGAAATAACGGAAACAGAAAGGTTGTAACGAAATCCTAATCAGAGTCAACAATCTAGGGAAAAATATACATACTAGATGCTTAAGTACATCTTCAAAATGGTTTGCAATAAGACTGCATCAAGCGTGTTTATATCGAGGTAAAATTGTGTACGACCAAATGTAAGCTCAAAAAATTTAGAACAAGAATAAACGATCCATATTTAATATTTATTAAAAATGGTTCAAATTAAATCTAAAACTAGTTAATGGTAAATAAACTATTTCATTACTAACACTTTGCCTTGTTAGTTCCTGAGCCCTTCACTTTCTCTGAAGTTAGTTTGAATGTATATAGATGTTAGTAAAAATACTCAAGCCTTTTGGTTCCAACTTGGTTCGTGTGTGGCCAAGCAAGTGGAAATGGAGTAGACTCTTTCAAAGCGGGTTTGGTTCTCTGATGTTTTTTTGGACCACGGTAAAAAAAAAGACTAACGATAAGATGATTCAGCGGAGAACTGGGAAAAATCAGTATGTTATAGATGAGTGTTCTTTATTACACCATAGACTTTTATATATTAAAGGAATAGTCAGCCATTCATCATTTTATCTTTCTTTTGTTGCTATTGTCCATGTTTTCTCCTAAATGAATAAGATATTTCGTTCTCAAAGCACCAAGGCATATACACCGTAATTAATTGAGCTCGTGTCTAGAAAACGATGTTGTGGCTGGGTTACTATAGTGTAAATCTTTCGAAAATTTATTATTAAACGCAATTGTAGTAACGTAGCTGTGTTATCGAACATATCGTTACACTTGCACTTGTCCAAATCTCCATCGACTTGATTTTGTAAGAGTTTTGCAGAACAACTTATGAGAGGCAATATATTGAAGTTTAATAATACTTTCAAGTTCAAGAATAAGAATGATATATTACAAAATCGGTCTTCTTAAGTTCGAAAAATGGAAAGCAAAACATTCTTTAAATGTCCAAATTGATAATGCAGAATTGATGCACCCTGCACTTAGCCCCCTGAACCATAAGCCCCTAACTGATTTAGCACTTCTTACATACATTTAAATTACAATGTGTTTCTCATTGTAAATACACGACATAATCTAATCACACTGAACGTACGCATCAAATCAATCGTTTGGAAGACATATATTTGAAAAATTAAACATTGTATCCTTTTCTAGATTTTCAAGTTACAGAATGGTTTTCTACTGATTTAACTCAAATATATTGACACTTCATCCAAAAATAGGGTAAAACTGAAAAATTCTCTGAATTGTTTTTATGAATGGTATTTTAATTTGCTTTGCTTGTCC
>JAANSM010000425.1:0-29097 GCA_036850725.1 Orchesella villosa | reverse complement strand
GGAATAACTGTTAGGCCTTATAAAAACACATTTGACCTTAGACATTCCATAAGCAAACAGACATTTATTTCTTAGAAGGCATGACACAGGCTTAAGTTCATAGCAGAAACAACAGAAAAGGAAACGATTTTTCTTGAAACATTAAATTTTTCACTTCTTCCGCACGAACAATTACACATGGAATGTCTCTTCACATGGAAAATATGATTCTATTTTTGTCGAAATTCTCACTACCAGGAGTAGACATCAACTGTGGTCTGAAATACCAGAAAAGGCAGTCAGGCATTCATAAAATACGTTCCATTTTTCAGACACAACTTAACGAGTACATATTATACGTACTTTTATATCACTTCCTCTCTTACGCATCTGTTCTGCTAGGCCATCGCGTTCAAACCAAAATCGATTCATAACCGTCTTTACTGTTTATACAATCCCAATGCCAACAACGTTTACCACCGAGTACGACGTTAAGAAGAAATTGAAACAGATCGGGAATTGACTTTTTTGACGATAGGATGTTGACTTTTATCATGAAATTTGATTTATACATACAAGAAAAATACATATCAGAAAAATAAGCAAAAAGTTAATGAAAAATCAACATTTTTATTTACATGTTAAGAAAACGTTAGCCATTATTTTTTAAGAAATTCCAAACTAACATTGCACCTATAAAACAGGAAGAAGTAGACCAAGATGTTTCATCTAGACAAGGCATCTTGTTGTAGACGTACTGGAACAAATATATCTTACCTAGGAACAATTATTTTAAAGCTCGAGTGAGAGTCGACGTCAGGAAGTCGGCATATAAAAAGCACTTAAACTAAAACATGAGTTTTAACAAATGAATTTCTTTTCAAAAGTGAGCAACTCTTGAGGTCAAAGTGTAGATCTACAGAAGGCTTCGGTAATTCAAAACCATGTACTTCACTTTGTTATACGCACAGGGCGTATAAAAATGTGTAATTGCCAAAACTTCATGTCATCATTTTCCAAGGATGCATTAGATCTCAACACCTGACATCTGATCTAATGAACCTCAAGTGAAAGTCAAAAGGAAGAATACACACTAGTAGACAGGCTCATGAGTATCGTGTTTTCTATTTACACAGCATCTAGATTTTCGCATGCCATGCCCTACACAAGTCCTTACTATATGACATGACATAACATAAGATTGTTTTTCCTGTTTTTGTAATAGGAAGGTTTGAATTGAATGAGAAGTGAAAACTGGAAGAACTAAGTAATAAAATGCGTTTCTATGAAGTGAATACATATTCTATTCATATGTAAGCGAATGAACAATTAGAACAACCCGAAATCTAGAACAATTCTGATATTTCTGATTATAAAACTACCGTTTTCACAAACCGCAATGCATCCAATCGTTAGAAAGCAAAAAAAGTTTACATTCTAAGAATAAGAATGCGTGTGGAATAAGAGTAATTTTTATCCATTATATTTCGATAGGTTATAATACTATGATAGTAGTGTGTTGCGTTTTAATGGAAGGGAATTAATAATCAATACAATTATACAATACGATTTGCAGACCTATTCGGGGCTTTTCTGTGTTGCCATCAATCCCTACAAGCGCTATCCCATCTACACCACCAGAGTGATCCAGATTTACAAGGGTAGAAGGAGGAATGAAGTGCCACCCCATATTTTTGCCATTTCTGATGGAGCATACTGTGACATGTTAACTAGTAAGTACTATATAGCATGTAACTTGCATATCGCTAAAGTTTTTGTTATGCTCTGCTTGGAGGAGACGTTAAAGAAAAACATGTGGACAGATGACATATGAAACAACGCTTCCACTTCAAATAATAGAGAAACAGTCGGCATTTTTTACACATGAATTTTTGTAATGATATGATACAGAACGAAAGATAACGACATATCCTACTTTTCAACATTAAAATGGTGACAAAATTATAATAGGCAGGTTGGCTTAGCTCTAGTAAATCTGACATGCAAAAATGCAACATGAGCATAAATTCGCGCATGCAGAAGAGTAGCAACTCTCTGTGCACGATTTATGCGGTTAATTACGAAAGACAAAGCTTTATACTTGGTATGAATCATCGAACATTTCATATCACAAAAGCATAAATGTATCGTCATGTAATGTAAATCTTCGGCACAGATATTGCATTTATGATATATTCATATTATCTCAGGAGGTCGGTCAAACTAACTCGCATGACATCACTTCAGTTGATACATTTTTGATACACGACATCCATTCGGGTGAGCTGTTATTTATAGTGAGATAAAATCTAGGGATATTGCCAGATGTACTCAACAACACTTGAATAAAATGAGGAAACATTTCTTCTGCATCTTCAAAAGAATGGAATGTAACAACACCCAAGGAAAAGACTCTATAAAAACAACAGTCAACAAGAATTAAGTAGGTAGCTTATATTATTTTATTTCTTTGGGATAACAGTGGGGCAACTGCAATAAGATAATCACCTAACAGGAAAAAGGTCATTACTCGTGATGTCGCCAATATGGCAGGTGGACCGTATATTTATCATTTGCTTCGTCAAACACCCAAAAATATTCGAAGCACGATGTAGGACGACAGAAGACAGAACCAACTTGTAAAGCTGCTCAAGGAAGAGAATGAGTTTAGTGCAAAGGAATATTAGACTCAAAAGAAAGATTTTTTCTCAAGTCAGAGAGAGTCAAATAGTAAAAACTTTTTGTATGTTCTGAACCATTAATCATCGGATACTATCAATCCAGTGCAGCCTTAGCTTGTTCTTTCTCACTATCAATGTAAACGTCTGCTTTGCTGATGCACAGCATTATAAAAATGCTAGATAGAGCTTGTCTAACATGTAAGTTTTGGCCAATAATCCATGTCAAACCGACGTAAGGACAGGAAAGCTCACTTGCATAGTAATTTGTTGAAAGAATTACCGTTTTGTAACTCCATTTTGCTCAGATATAGTTTTGAGCTCAACGTAAAGTCAATGCCTAATGTTCGTAACGCATTAAGTGAAAGAACTGCTCATTTTTATTATACATTTATTATTATGCTGTAAATTGTATGCAAATGAATAGACTTCATTTTCACAGCCAGCGGTAATAGTAAGCAAATAAAGCTTCATAACTAGCTGGCATCCTATCCCGTAGAGCATAAGTTCTAGACACTAGACTAGTAATAATAGAAAAAAATGACAGCCTCGTTTTTCTATGCCCTGTAAACCTAAATGGATGAATTAGATGTCAGATACAGGCAGATGTTATAGAACGAGAATGCATATTTGTCAAGAGGTCTTATTAGCAAGGAAGCCAATTACATGAAACTTCAAATTGGTTTCGCTAATTTCCAAACCAACTTGTTTTCTCTTTCTCATTCTATGCCATTAAAGTCTCAAAATATGGAATACGTGTATAAATGTATCTCGCAACCAGTAGTTCTCTTCAGATTAACTATCAGAGCGAGGCGTATTTTCACGCAAAAACAGAAACGAGATTGGCACATTTCACCTTATTTCAGCTCTATGATATGAACAAAACCGAATAACGACGTGTGTCGTGTGTAAGTAAAATGCGTAAAAATCTGGGAAACAAAGTAAATCCGCGTATTTTCCCTTATCGTGTCTAGTATTATTTTGAGTTTTTGACCCTGTACGTAAAAGTCTTATCCATTCTGAGCCTACTCTTTATCTCAATGACATGCAACGGAAAGGGAAACGAAATGCACATACCATCCCTTCCCTTTTAATTGACTTGACATAACCGTCTCAGTTAAATGAAAATATACACATGAGAAATGCATGTCTTTTCCATAAATGGACGTGAAGCACGTATGGTATATGGTATCCGAAAATAAACTTTACAGATTCATATTTTGCTTCGATTTCTTTTGGCACCTTGCCTCTAATTCTTAAACATTCCGGAAATGAAACCCCAAGGTTTTAAGAGAAAGATGAGTTAATGACGCAGCTTTTATACAAAACATAAATATGATAGGTTCACGTAATACTTGAGAATATTATTACGATGTCGAAAGCAAACGAACATCAGCTTTCCCGTTCCAAACAAATTCTCAATACTGCAGCAACAACTCTGTCCTCAACTTGTTTTTCAAATGTTTCTTTCGGAATGAAAAAATGAAAGTAATGAAAACGGATATGAAAATGTACGCGATTATGTTAAGCATGTAGCCAATATTTTATATAATACATGCTACTCCATTGCTACATATATACCTAAATGTACATAAAACGTAATAATATATAGATATAATATGAATATTTTTTTAGTTTATTCTAAAAAGGATAATATGGCTACGTTTTTCATGTGTGTACAACAGTACTGAAGCCACACAAGCCGCACACTTGCACCAACACCAGTAACAAATCATGGAAAGTTGAAAGTGTGAAAAAACAAACTGCTTTCATGAACGAGTGAATGCATGCATGCATATATATATATACCATATATACAAGACCAAGAAAGAGGAGTACAATTTCTCCCTTTTTTCTAAAAGAGCTTACAAATTTTCCATATGAAAAGTTGTGAAAAATTTAAGAAACGAAAACACTCTAGACACAACTACATGCCGTATGCCAT
This sequence comes from Orchesella villosa, assembly GCA_036850725.1. Classification (NCBI taxonomy): domain Eukaryota; kingdom Metazoa; phylum Arthropoda; class Collembola; order Entomobryomorpha; family Orchesellidae; genus Orchesella; species Orchesella villosa. The sequence goes on along the minus strand of JAANSM010000425.1, from coordinate 24,495 downwards.
AGATCTGTCTTTATATTACAGTTTCTGCCGATGTTTTGGGAACTTTTTTTTAAAGATTAGTTAGTTAGCTACTACAAGCGCCACATGTGCTTGAAGAAGAAAAATCCATATAAATTCTACAAAGTCTTATTCACAACGAATTGAATGCATACATCTTTTAGTTCATACCGAATCCGTTACAAGTAAAATCACGGAATGCTACATCATATATTGGTTTCTCCACTCGAAAGCAGCACGATGGAGAGATATGAAATGTTTTGGTTTCAGAGTGACGAGAGGATAACATAATTTTACAAGCTGACAGATTTTTTGCAGGACAAGGCAATGGTGCTGATTCGGAACATTGAATGTATTTTAGATCTTAAGTACAGATTTCATTTCAACTTTCACCTACAAACAAAATGAAGCTCTGCTCCGAGCAATTATTTAGTGTTTGTGGGGGCGGTGGTGCCGTATGCATAGCCTAGTTTTAGGGGTAATGAAATAAGCGATGAGTCACCTCAATGCTCAAACATTAGTAAATCTTCTTAAGAAACTAGGTTTTTTTCTTCAAACTAATGATCAACATTCCGTAAAATTCCTTTCGGTTATTAGCTTAACAACGGTGACGAATGCATTATGGCTATTAGTAATGGTGTTATGTAACAGTAATGACTCATTCAAATTCCAACTGGTTTTGCTAAAATTGTATCTCCATTTTAAAATGATGGTTGCATAAACAAGTAAAACAAAACTTGAAGAGAAATTTTTCTAGTTTCACTGTCTAACCTACATAAATGCACGCACCACCCGCCACCCTGAAAGGATGAGATGGAAGAGTACATGCTCTACATCTCATCCAAGATCGGTGTACCCTGATAAGCATGATGATACATAACATAAAATAAAACACCGGTTATGCGGAAACATGACAAATTTATACATTATACATGAGACTAAAATGATGATCAACGAAAAAACAATGACAATTTATGTCTTATCTACATTGCCCCAATTTTCTCTTTTCAGATAAGGATAACCAGTCAATGCTCATCACGTAAGTACTTTGCTTTATTTTACTATATTAACCTTACCTTAATTAAGAGCCAAGATGGAAATGATCTTATCCCTTTCAATAAAAAAAACTATGAGCTGAGCGAAAGTTTACACCTCGACTCCTTACAATAACCGTTGTCCGTATAAATTGACAAGAAAACACTCAAAATCCCAACTGAAATCCAATGTAGAGCACCGTGAAGTAAAACGTTGGAACCGCACTTTTGTAAGTGCTTAAACTGCAGCCTGCAGCGTCTCCGTTTAATTGACAATTAATTCAAAAATCAAAAATTTGTTTTTTTAATTGAAGTTGAAGGATTTGAATTTGAGTCCAGCAATCGAAAAATGAAAAAAAAAACAGTCAAAACCGTCAAAACCATCAAAACTAAAAAAATGTTTCAATCTTTATCCAAAATTTTAAAACCTGCCTCAGTGTTGCTTTACGGTTGAGCAGTTTGAATTTTGGCGCGAGAGAATGAATGCCTTTTTAGGCTAGTTAAAAATGCACTTGCGTTAAAAGATCAAAAGAACAAGAGCAAAAGCGTGTATGAATATGAATAATTTTGAATTCATTTTTTGCATTTACGTTCAACTTATCACTTAGGCTGCTTGTTTTCAATTTTTTGACAGTGGAGAATCAGGAGCCGGAAAGACGGAAAACACGAAAAAGGTCATTGCTTATTTCGCAGTGGTTGGTGCTACAGGGAAGAAGGATGATACGAAGAAGGTAACCTTCAAATTTATTAACGAACATAGCAAGAACGTATATGCAACAGTCTAATGATAATATGAATGCATAATATGAATATGAGTATGAGCCAATTAAAATTATACTGAAAGATCTTCAACATCTCCTGCCAATAAGGGCTAACTATGCTATATGCTATAGAAATGCATTTTTAACGCTCTAATTTCAACACCTGTCTTATTCTTTGACATGAATTTCGAAGGGCTCGCTAGAGGATCAAATTGTACAAACTAATCCTGTTCTGGAAGCTTTCGGTATATGCCAAGACCGTTCGTAATGACAATTCTTCCCGTTTTGTAAGTTGAATTCAGGAAGTAATTGTTAATTGTACACCTACACAAAATATAGAAGTTGATGAGCGATGAGGTTGAATATTGATGCGAAATTTTAAATGATGTTTTGAGAAACCATTTCATAACTGAAATTGTCCTTGCAGGGTAAATTCATTCGAATTCATTTTGGAGCAACTGGAAAGCTTGCCGGAGCCGATATTGAAACATGTAAGTACAATCTGTACTTTTGACTTTTTACTAAAATATAAAGCTGTGCTCGCTCACTCGGACGTCATGAAAGACGTAGACGTACAACAGCAAAAGCAATTAGGCTGTTTCTCATTCGTCTATTATGCAATGCGCTTCTTGTTTTGGGTTAACAGATCTACTGGAGAAAGCCCGAGTGATTTCACAACAGCCCCTTGAGAGGTCCTATCATATATTTTACCAAATCATGTCGGGAGCCGTCAAGACTTTGAAAGGTAATTGTTTAACTGACTGCCACTAACAACTAAGTTTCTTTACCATTTAAAGTTTATCCCTGGAGTTTTGCTAGTTTTACTCTTGCGAAATACTCAGTAAGTGTAAGTTTCTGCAAAATCCCACTTTCCCCGAGGTTTCCATCTTAATTGTTTGACGTCCTTTTTCTTCCGTTTTTAGAGATGTGCTTGCTCAGCAACAACATTCATGATTATCACTTCGTGTCTCAAGGGAAGACAACCATTCCGAATGTTGATGATGCAGAAGAGATGATGGCAACAGACGTGAGTGCTTTTTAAACTTGTGTTGGTCTATATTATGCATGATTTTTGTTATGTATGCATAATATTTTTATTATTCAGAACGCGGACTTTATTTAAGTATTTAGCAGACATGTTACGAATATGATTTCATAAGAAAACGTGAACTAATTTTGAAACCTTTTATATAAATTAGTCTGCATGTGACATATTGGGATTTACTCAACAAGATAAGGACGACGTCTACAGAATAACAGCTGCGGTAATGCACATGGGAGAAATGAAGTTCAAGCAAAGGGGGCGAGAAGAACAAGCGGAAGCTGATGGACAGGAGGTTTTTCTATTATACAGTTTGTTGTGAATTGGAAAAGATGGATTGCATGATGGTGCTGAAATGACTAAATCTTGGTTTTGTTCCGCACATATAGGAGGGAATCCGGGTGGCGAAATTAATGGGGGTTGATGGCCCTGAACTGTACAAAAACTTCCTAAAACCAAGGATTAAAGTAGGGAATGAGTTTGTCACACAAGGACGTAACATGACGCAGGTACAAAATATATCTTTACAGTGTTAGGAACATCATTGTCTATGCAGTCTCATAATTTCCAAAAACACAATACATATAATGAGGTTTTGATTGTGTAACGTTTTTATTTTCCAGTGTATGTATTCCGTTGGTGCTATGGCCAAAGCTGTGTATGACAGGCTATTTAAATATCTAGTCCGAAGGTGTAACGAAACACTGGATACTAAGCAGAAGCGTCACACTTTTATTGGAGTGTTGGACATTGCCGGATTTGAAATCTTTGATGTAAGTACAATGTCGCATGAAACATTATTGGTATCCAAAATTTATCACAATGGGTTAAACTTAAATGATCAGTTTACTTGTGCAATATGTGGATATCCCCACAAATTTCCAAATTGTTGTTATTGTCTTTCTTAAATGTTTCGTGTTGGTACATGCCCTATACAGAACCTACGGTCTGTTAAAGCCAGGTATAAAGGTGTACATAAACTAGGTGTAGTATTTGTAAATGTTCTGAATATGTAGGCAATCCTGAAGTTTAGAACCTTAGTAATAGGATTGCACTTCTAAAAATAACAAAAACTTAATTTATCTACTGTTATGAAGATTTGATGACTTGTACAATAAGGTCGTTGGAACAGATTATAATGAGAAAACTGCGCGTTCTATGGATTTTTCATTGCAGAATAATTCCTTTGAACAATTATGCATCAATTTCACTAATGAAAAGTTACAACAGTTTTTCAACCACCACATGTTTGTACTCGAACAAGAAGAGTATAAACGTGAGGGCATCGAATGGGTCTTTCTGGATTTTGGCATGGACTTACAAGCTTGTATTGATCTCATGGAGAAGGTACTTGGACAGATTTTACCGAAGAGTAGAACCGACAAATCCAGATGTAGTCATGTGGAACAAAGCCGAGTTTCCCTAAGGAACATTAAAATCTTTTATTGAGTCTGGCTTAGGAGTTGGTTACCCGTGAACCGAATCTTTTATGTTTCGAGAACTGCATCCCTACTGAATTACTATATTGGCTTTCTTAATTTCTAAAAACCGTAGACGTAGTTTCGTCGTGAATTGTAGTTTTCTATCAACACCCTTGACGTAAGTAATAGAATCCGTACATTTGGTTGATGGAGTGGAAATTGGAAGTGGAACATCTTTAAGATTTTTCAGGTTACTTACAGCACAAACTTCTTTCAGTTTTGGTACTGCCATATGAGTGAGTTTGATTTTCATCAATGGCATCCTTCAAAAAGGACATTTGCCATTACAAAAATGCATGCTTTTTTCTGTGGCAAGCTAAAGAGAACGGCGAAGGAAAGTCACAGCTTACCCCTATCTGACATTATATGAAATTTCATACAATTATGCTTAATTTTAAGTTGTAAGTAGAGCTGAATAGAATAGTATTTTAGCGTGATATTATGAACTACAAACAGAACTTAATTACTTAGTTAGTCTATCTAGCAAACTTTATAACTACAATAGAATAGAGTTGATTCAACGTTTATTCCAACTTGAACATGTAGAAAATACCAAAACCATTGTACATACTATGAATGGCCTACTTTTACTATGATCAAGAGTTTACTTTCACAGTTTGTCGTAGTAGATCCTGTTCATATACAACCATACTCCCTTATACTATATGATCATCCAGATCGTTATGAAAACGAGTATGTGCTTTAGTACAATGCACATGGACTGTTTGACTGTTTCGTGTCTTTGAAAAATGGTTTTGAAATCTTTATTAGTTATTGTATTTTAAGTCATTTTCTGACGATGACCCTCACTTTTCCATTGTTTATAGTTTAATGGGTTTGAGCAATTGTGCATCAATTTCACCAACGAAAAACTGCAACAATTTTTCAATCACCACATGTTCGTTCTGGAACAAGAAGAATACAAGCGTGAAGGCATTGAATGGACTTTCATCGATTTTGGGATGGATTTGCAATCGTGTATCGATTTGATTGAGAAGGTACCACATGGTCTTAAAACATGCTTGCGTGCTTATAACTCAGTAACGCTAAATGCATTATTTTTTGAAATTTTCTAAACACTAATATTATCCCGTAATACAATTCAACGATTTTTCTCAAATGATGAAGATTTTTACTCAATTTTCAAAAAATTGTCACATGCTCTTGTCCATGAATACACGGATTTATATAAATATATATGTATGCAGAAAAAAAGGCTTTTGTTCCACAAGAATTACAGAAAATCGCTCTTTTGTCGGTAAAGACTCGTTTTATGATTGCCAATTTTCTGTAATGCCTCTGACAATATAGCCCATGGGTGTATTTTCGATCCTTGAAGAGGAGTCCATGTTTCCGAAAGCCTCGGATCAGACTTTCTTAGAGAAGCTTCGCAACAACCATTTGGGGAAATCTCAGAATTTCGTGAAGCCTAAGCCACCTAAGCCAGGACAGACTGAATCTCATTTTGCGATTGTGCATTATGCTGGAACGGTAATAATTTAGCAATTGAATAGATTTCAGTTGAAATAACCAACCTATTTTAACAGTCATAAACCAGTTGATGTTATTCTGTCAATGGAATGGAAGAATTGATGTAAAAAAAGTCACTATTTTCAAGGTTCCTTACAATCTTTCGGGATGGCTTGAAAAGAATAAGGATCCATTGAATGACACCGTTGTGGACCAGTATAAAAATGGAACTAATGAGCTCGTCAAGCTTCTCTTTGGTGACCATCCAGGACAGTCCGCTGGCGCAGATAGTGGAGGCGGTGGTGGTAAAGGTAAAGGTGATGTACCAGTGACTTTTTTTGCTTGAACCTTTTTCTTTGATTTTATTTTGCACAAAAAGATACAGTGATGAGCTATAAGTTTTATATCATTAAGCGAACCATTTACATACCAACAACATGAACGCAAGATGTAAGCCGTCTGCCACTTGTTGATTATATTCTTATCAGGTGCGAAGCGTGCCAAGGGCTCAGCTTTCCAGACCGTATCGGCCCTATATAGGGTAAACATATTTTTCTAAAGCAATTCGGGCCTTATTTATAAAAGTACTGTCGCTGTCGCTTCGTCAATTTTAATCTATTATTGAGTTACTTTATTGTTTTAGACTCATGATGGGTCTACATTAAACTGCTTATATTATGTACAACTAAACTTAATAAGTCTAATGTTGTTTCGACACTTGGACACGCAATTATTTTATTACTGTAATATATTTTACAACCAAAAATCTATATTTCATCGCAATATTATGACTCAGCAAGTAAGTACATATCATGTGATTTGGGAGATTTCGAAATATGTAAATCTAGGGAGTATCATCACTGAATCTGCAATGTGTTAGGTTACATTACCAATTTAAATTTATTTTTTCAGGCTCCAAAAAGAAAGGTTCCGGATTTTGCACTATATCATCTAATTACAGGGTTGGTAGCTTTAAAGCTTTATGCACATTCTCAAAAGTGAAAAAAAGTAATCGAGCATTACGAATAGAATGTACAAGTTCTTGTAACAATACGAAGCTTGACTTCGTATGCGTAAAGAGAATGTGTTTCTGAACTTTAGATATAGCGTAATGCCGTCACCAGCACCTACAAAACCGTGCGTATGGAAGTAGAAAGTTACTTTTAGATGTAATTGATAACAACATTTAGAATAATAGTTCGTAAAACATCTTAGCACCCAAACCTTTGGACAATTTGGTTTATTAGTTGTAGTGATGAAAATCTCAGCTAAAATTCAAAGAATTTAGATGGGACTCAAATTTAATTTCATTCAAATGGCACCAATATTTTAAATAGAGACTGACCAAAGTTTAAGTAATTACTGCTCTGAAAGATAAGAAACAAAATGTACCTGAGTATGAGTAAATTTCTTAAAAGCATTATAGAGGAATTTCCTTCCATTTTTTGACGGAAAAGCTGAATCATTCTAGAAAAATGATGCGTAAATCTAAATAGACAACTCCTTATTTCACAATTTTAACTAAACCAAGAAACGTGCATGTACCGTTTCAATTCTCTCGACAAGTTCTAATGTATCTATTTATAAAAGAAGACCCGTAAACAAATTGAAGTAAGTTAATACATCAAGGTGTGCACACAACCGCTGTGTTACATCAACCAAATATCTTCGATATTTAATGGAATGTCAAAAGTGGCATTCGTAATTATAGCTTACTTGGTCAGATAATATACCAACAACCAATGAGTTTTTTAAGTTGTAGAACTATTGAAGCAAAGAATTCACTAATCTTAGCATCTTCAAAAATGAGGTTTCGTTTAAGACTCAGTACACTGTATTCTAAAATTCATTTCTAATACATTTTGTAACTCTCAAGCTGCATTCAATTCATATTATCTATGTTCTTATGTATGGACTTAGATAATTTAAAAATGGTGAATTAACCATACTATAAATTTAATGCAAAAATTGGTCAGAAATGTGCAATTGCGCAAATATGTTTACAAAATTGGTGGTTCTGTAGTAGTCTCAAAATCATACCATATTGTAGTGTTAGTTGTTAGAAAAAATAGTTTATGTAGCTTGAGTCAAGAAACTACTAGGAGCAATACGAAGGTTTCTGACGATGATTAACTATGTGGTAGTAGTAGTGCTATTAAACACTATTAATTGCATTTGATTGCATGTAACTTTTTGTCTTTACCTTTTGCAATGCTTTCAGTATGAAATTCTAGACCACAACTAACATAGATTCAGATTAATACCAGCAATACATATAGTATATATCGTATTCACTTTTAGCTACGAACAGTAACATTTTTTGAAATAGACATACTAACTCTTTACTTGAGACATGATACTACATGGAACTTATATTGGTACTTTTTGTTTATAAAAAATTAGGAACAGCTCAACAATTTGATGTCAACGCTAAGGGCTACAGCCCCTCATTTCATTCGTTGCATCATCCCTAACGAAGTTAAAACACCAGGTAAGGTCCGCTTTAATGTCGGCATGAAATGTTTGCAATACATGCAGATAAAATTCTGCATGAGCGATAGATTCTACTCGTGAAAAAGCTTTCTTTCAGCCTGTATGTATGTATGGAATGTAAATTACCCTTACTTCCTGGAAATTTCCTTTTTATCTCCACCTCTGCGTGCTCACATGAATGAAGTATATGCAAATTTTAAATGTGTAGGTTCATGTATTCATAATTTTTTCAGGTCTCATCGATTCTCATCTTGTTATGCACCAGTTGACTTGTAATGGTGTACTAGAAGGTATCCGTATCTGCCGTAAAGGCTTCCCCAACAGAATGGTCTATCCTGATTTCAAGCATCGGTAAGCATCGTTTTTACCCAAATTTAAAGTTATGACACTATTTACCTCATCACGCAAACACGATCATTACATCAGAGACACTTTAAGAAGACATGCAAGACATTGAATGTTTACAATGTAGTTAAAGTATTTCTTTCAAGTGCTATTTGCTTCCGTAAAAAGTTTCAAGGGAGAGAATTGAAGAACATAAGACATATTTATGTATCTTAAAACACATTGGACCGCGGAGAATCATAACTACATCATAGTTCAAAACATCAAGCTGCCATATTTTTAGAAATGATAAGTTAAGGTCTAAAAATACCAATTGAAACATAAAAATCAGAGTCTGTACAAGCCAACAGACACAAGCACGAGCTCCCAGTAGTACGTAAAATGTATACAAAGATACAAGTACACATTTTGTACTTAGTAGTCTTGTGGCATCATTTTTGTTTGTGACAGTAAGTATGCATGATTTCATACAGAATTCCTGGATGTTGTTGCTTAGTTTTCATGAATTGCATGCCAATGCCAAACCACCCAAACACATAGATTTACCCTCAAATCCAGAGTTGAGACATAACTTTCATCGTAGTGATATGATAAATCATTTCTTATTCCGATGGAGAAGTCTATATAGCTAATGGCTGCGAGCTGTTTAAAACAGTTCTTTCTCTTCGACTAGAAGAGAGTTTCGGAGTTTCGTCAGTTCTGCAAATTTGAACGCATGCAATCTCCAATTAATTGAATTTCAAAGAACTGCACACATTCTTCCTTGCATTCTTCTGGTGACTATGTTAGCATTTTTATTTTCTAAGGTACCTCATTTTAGCTGCAACCGCAATGAATGCCGCTACAGACGACAAAATGATGGCACAATCTTGTATGGAGGCTATAGAAATGGACCCTGAAAGATATCGTTTGGGCCATACAAAGGCATGTAATTGAAAGCTCAAGTTATCGAGATTAGCGCGATACAAATACATGCTTTTACTAGCGGTAGAAGTTAGACACATAGAAAAAGAGTTAAACTTTGAAGTTTTCATCTTAAGCTAACGAAAATTTACATGAAAGTTCTTGACGTTGCGTAAATTTTCGTGCCTTTACCGTTACCACATACCAATTATGCATTACAAACAGTAACGAAATGGAAACTAAAGTTTGTAGACCATACCATTAGTTTTCCATTTATACCTATGTAGATTGTATATAGTTCACGCGTTACTCCCCTACGCAGATAGGTAGATGTTTATAGTTATGAACTGATACCACAAGAAAGTTCAAGTGACACATTAATGTCATAAATGACTGATTTGTCTATTTATCTTTGGAGTTTAGTCACCTTCCTGTAGTCTGATTTTATGTTTTAAGTTGCATTTCTCCCAAAGTGTTTTTAGAAATCGAAAAACTTTTTGGCGTTCACTTTTTGAATATTTTGTGTTGATTTTACCTACTTTTTTGTTACACTATTTATAGTGGATGAATGTAAACATGAGTCTACCGTTTTGTACTAACTGTACATAGTTGGAATTTGGAAATGTGTAATTTCAATCATGCAGATCTTAGATCATGATCGTTTTACTTGGTAAAAGAAAACTCACATGCTTTCATAGATTCCGAAAAGTCAGTATGTTATGCTAAGGTTTTCAGTTTGCCCCTCTTTTGATTTTTTGACTGATTGATTCTCTAACCTTAATAGTACCGTTACGTCATCATGTCAAAAATAGAAATGACATGCATGATATAAATCTATTTCTCCTTTATTCCATACTGAGTGCCCATAATGACATACTTGCGACACATTCGCCAAGTAAACCACCACCAGTTTTTATTTTAGAGGACTGGTTTAAATCGGGTTTTTTAGCTGAACAAACAACTTTCTTCTCCAATGAACATGGAGTTTAGACGTGAGGTTGAATAGTTGCAGCCACGAAATATTTTGCGTCAGAGATTCGATTTATAGATGCTTTTCATAAATAGTATAACATGGGTAAAAAGCTTTTTGCGAGCATTTAAAGGGATTCTGGATACTGTAACTCAATCCGTTATTTCTTCCGTTTTGACACAAATCACTAAACTACATATAGATTCACAAATAAATTTTAGTGTAGAATAATTGTACTTACCTGTGTAATGTAGATGCATAGGTACATGTACATTTGCAAGTGCAACACCACTGACTGGTATAGATACGCTAGATAATCTAGAGGGTAAACATAATCTAGATGATAAAGATACAAATTTTAAAACTTTGCTGTCTACTGGAATTTCACAGCAACACAGTGTGTTAAGTTTTTAAAATATAAGCTAACTATATAGTTGTTTTAAAATATTTGTTTGATGATTATTTGTACCCTTACTTTTTTATCCATCCTTGCGCTTAAAGCTACAAGATCCTCGCTCCACAAGCAAGTGCTAAAGCTGATGATGAGAAGAAATGCGCTCAAATTATTTTGGAGTCGATCAATCTTGACACTGATCAGTACCGACTGGGTCATACCAAGGCAAACCCTTTTTACTTTTAAAGCATTGTACTAACCAACTTAAAAAAGCTCAGCTCAAAGAGTTTTTCAGAAGATCATGAAGCCATGCTCTGCTATTAATAATTTTTATGCAAATGTGTTTTGTAATCCCGTTAATTACACAAAAGAACCATTATTTGTTATCAACTACAACTACTGCTATTCAGTATAAGTAACTCATGAAATGGAGATGTATTTATTACCGTAGCAGATGGTTTTAATAATGAATTTGTAACATGAATCGTCAATTAACCCTGTAATATAATGGTGTGTGCAAATTATTAAATACACGAGAAATATAATACCTGCTTCGGATAAGGAAATTTAATATCAAAACATCCCGAGGAAAAATACTGCTTCTAATTTGTAAATACAGTCTTAATAGTTAATATTATGCAAATGTGTACTGTCCTTTCACAGTATAATTAATGGCATAATTAGTATGCTCACTCAGTGTAACGAAACAAAATCTTTCTCGTCTGATGTGAAATACTAGTCACTAATCTTTGGCTCTATATATAGTTGAAAACACTTGCAAATTTTCATTTGAGATGTAACTCCTCTTATATTTTTCGATGTATATTTTTGTCCTGAAATAATACTCCAATTAAAAGTCATGTGTGAAAAGTGTCGTGATCATGCTATCAGAAACTTCTAACCTTACAACCTAAGTATGTTGTATGTAGGTACAAAAATGATTTCATACATATATTCGTTTTACGTTTGTTGCTGACGTTGGATGAGAAAGCTGAAACCGAAACTTTAGACTTGCTCAAACTTTTCAAGGCTTTTGAACATATTTTTTTTGCTTCTTGATAAATGCATGATGGAACTAAAAAAAATTTGTCAAGGCTTTTGAACATATTTTTTTTGCTTCTTTCTAAATGCATGATGGAACTAAAAAAAATTTGGCAGGAGGAAAATGTATTGAGAGTAGTTATTGCAATTCTATTTTAACCAGAACGCCATGAATCAAAAACGACTGGCGTAAATACTACATGAGTTTTTATTCTTTGATAATTTTTCTGTTATTTTTGTGCATGCTAATGTCGTAGAAGACTCTAAGTTTGTGTCGTTGATTTTAGCATCTGCTTAGAATTAGCTTCTCTTCGATATTTCTAGCGTTTAATTCCACCCCCTCACTTATGCTATTATGATGGATACCACAGGTGTTCTTCCGCGCTGGCGTTTTGGGTCAGCTTGAAGAAATCCGTGATGAACGGCTCGGGAAAATCATTACGTGGATGCAATCAACAGTTCGAGGATACATTTCTAAGAAAACTTACAAGCGAATGCTGGAGCAAAGGTCTGATATTTAGTCATATTATTGCATCTATACTCTCACAGCCAGTATTGACTTTCGTCATCAAACAAGTTCAAAGAAAGTGGCATAACATACATATTTGCATAGTGCTAGCTAAAACAAGTAGGAAAACAAAGACAATATTTTCTCTATGTTTGGATCCTACCGGAAGGAACACTTTGTCAGAACTTCCGGAGGGCGTATAATGTGCATGTGAATCAGTGCATTCATATTTTACATCTATAGCTTGACAAAATACATTCTGAATTCACTCGTTTTAATTAAGATTTATATTTAGAGCAAATTCCACCACATATTGTGTTCGTGCTTTTACGTAGGAGTAACAAATTTAAATAGAAACTCTAAAACGTGTGAGAAAGACTGTAGTTAAGTGTTCGTTTTCCACAAGTATTACAGGTTCATATCTACAAGATGATTGAAGAGAATGCAAACCCTTCGTCTGAAGATGCACAAGTGTAATAAACCAAACCATTTTCCTTTGTTTTCAGAAAGTTTCATTCTACAAATCATGTAGTATTGCAATAAAAAACACCTTAATCCTTGTTCCTCTACTTTATGATCGTATTTTTGCATAGCATAAACAAGGAGTATTGGTTTTTGTAGAGGGCCACGTATTTGATGATTCAAATTCAACAAGGGAAAGTTGAAGATATAGGTTTGTAACAATGAGAATTTGACTATTTCCGTGACTTGAGCTTACTTGATTTTACAGAGTTGCTTTGCAAGTTGTCCAGCGCAATTTGAGACGCTACATGAACCTGCGACTTTGGCCGTGGTATCGTTTATGGCAGAAAATCAAACCCCTACTTCAAGTCAGTCGTGTGGAGGACGAAATTAAGGTAAGCGTTTTCTAAAAGTTACATTCAATATTGCATAAAATACTATGAAATACACATATATACATGATGTATGATATAAAGCATCATTTTCATATCATTCTTCCATTAAATGGTAACGTAAACGTACGATGTTGAGTGAGCAAAATAGTCATGTTTGACTATTTCGAAATATCAAGATGTATGACGCAATGTGCAGATGTGTTAATGATAAAATGGACTCACGAAAGCATTATCAAGTAGCTAAAACAAAACTACGGAGGAGAACGTATTCCAAGCATCACGAAAATAGTTTCCATAAACTCAGTGGAATTATTGTACACGCATCCTTTTTTACTGCGTAGGGAAGAGTAATTAACCAGTATTATTATAACGAACAACTAGCTAAACTAAACTAGCAATTTCCATCATGTACTTCCTTACAATGTATGTATGTAAACTAAAAGCATTCATAATAATAATATACGTAGACACACAAAATTTGAGAACTTCTGGCAGTTTCAGGATGTATTGTGAAAATCCGTACATGTTTTATTCATAATTCTCCCAGCAGGTGAAATTTTTAGTTCAATTTTCAGAACGTCGACAGGGCGGAATCCTATTACTGTTATCTACGTATATACATTTTGTTTCGGTAGATATGTTTTCCAATTTAATAAGCATGTGAATACCGAAGAAAATGAATGTCTCGTACGTCTAAATTCCATGCAGAATGAAAAAAGCTACAGCAAAAGGAGGAAATTGCAGTCATGTGCTTTTCAGGAAGAGGTACACATGTTCTTTGAATATTCTCATACATCAACTTTCCGTGTAAATTTTGATGGGTAAACTTGTGCGTTTGGCTTGACAATTCATCATTTCTCTTACATACTTTTTTGCAACCCTTGTCGGTTGCCGGTTCGTTAGGCAGTTGGGACGACGGCAATGGTGATTACAGACTTCTCTTTTTGCCCTTATTACAAGACGAAGGTTTGCTGCTAAAGATTTTATGGAAACGATGAGTTACATAATATAGATAAGTTTTAGAACGCTGAAAAAGATATAAAACGGTAACGAAAATATTTCTCACAAGATGTTTACGTGTTATATTAAAAGCGTTCACATAGTATGTATTTATGCCTAAAATTTATGGAAACATTGAATATGTCCTGTTTTTTTTCATGTTTTCTCTGGGTTGTTGGTTTACATAAAAACGGTTTTACATAACATAGCCAACTACCAACTTTTACACCTGCTGTGAGCTTGGTTTCCTTCTGAACATACTTAACCTCACGTTTTTCATTTATAACGAAAAAGTCATTACAATATGCCTTGTAAAGAAGAGAATTTCGTTGACAGAGCGAAGTAGAAATGAACCACAAGGACATATTACATTGGCACTCTCAAATTTACATTTCAAATTGTAATCCTATTTATATTATACTGGTTGGTAGAATTATTGAGCAAAATGTTATCAATCTATATGCACAAAGTAAGCTGTGTCTTATAGCACAGAAAGTCAGAAAAAGTACTTCAATTTTTCGAAGGTCTCAGGGTAAGTCTAAAATGATGATATGTGAGATTTTCGGAACGTTTTTTCCCTATATTTGTACATAGGCATGTGTAAGACTGTGCCAATTTTTCCGCTTCAGTTTCGACACGAGGACTATATCATAAAAATGAATTTGAGTTAGATGACGGCATACCCCAAAACTTGCAAAACTCCTAAAAATGTCTGCGACTGTAGTCTGACAGAGTCAGGTATTCATTAGCATCTAAATCATAAGTTTTCCGATGTTGAATGTCTTGTCGAGGAACGTTGGTTCGTATAAAATTATATGCCTTTGGTTTGTCTATATAGTAGTATGTATATAGTGAGTTGCGCCTGCTAAATTTCGAAATTTCAATCTGTCTGAGAATACATGCAAACATGAAATGATATCAGTGAGGAGGATATGTCCATATTTGATGACAACAACTCAAACGCTTGAAACCGAAAAAGATAGACAAGAAGTAGTTACTCATGTTACAGATCCGTACGTGTGTATGTTGAACATGTATTCTGATCTCACTTATCTTAAGATTTCCGCTCCTTTCTCCGTTTATTAGGGTAAATGCAGGCTTGCAAATAAATGTCAGGATGATGTTGATAGTATTTCCTCAATCTTCAGAGTTATCGAGCATGGTCGTCATCCACAAAAAAAATGTACATAATGTAACTCAAAAATGGACGGTTGTATACGCACTCATCACTTCGTCGACCTGATAAGAAAAATATTTCTTTCGTATGCCAGCACATTCTAACAAACATCGGTTCGGACGATGCAGATAACGGTGGAAAAAGTCTGAAAAAATATTAAGATATATTTAACCACGCTATGATGAGACTGATAGGAGATCCCATTTGGTTGGTTAAGGAATGTATTTGCTTCAAGTTTTTTAGTACACTGTGGCTTTGGTTTGATGATGCTACGTTAATGGCAGTTTTTGGTGGTGGAGGTTGTAAAAACGATGTTAATGTACGTATTCACGTAAAATGTGGGCGGATGAGTGGAAGCTGCTGGTGATCTCAACCATCTACTAATAAATAGCATAAGACTTTAAATCACTGGCAGTTAGGGTTGTGATTCCAGCCAGTCACTCAGCTCCTTCATCTCTCCCTTTCCTCCAAGCCAGGCTCAATCATTTTTATACATTTCTCTGGAGCTTTGATGATACGTATGAAGATTGGGTATAGACTATCATCATAAATCATCTCCTTTCACCAATTCTCGATACCTAGTCTTGTAATTTATAGGACTGTGGAGTGCATATTGTAAATGTTTTGTGCTAGTATACATCAATTGAATAATATTGAAGCTATTTTGTTAGGTCACATTTGTAATTGGCGGAGTATACACATCAGTATTGTGTCAGTTTTTCATAGTGCTTAAAATAGTTTTGTGATTTTTACATTCTTTTACTCTTCCCTCTGGGGTACAAAATCAAAGAAAGAAAGCAAGGTACATTATTGATTTTTAAGGGGCTTTTAACGCTAAAGTTTAAAACACTAAACTTTTGTGATAGTAGCAAGGGATCAATATTGACGTGAAAAAGTTCTCCAACGCATGAACTGAATTATTTTAAATACGAATACGTTGGCTAGTATTAAAAGCTACTTGAAGTATGCTGCTGTGAGTCCATTTATAGATCAAAATATTGTACATTAAGTCAGTGGATATTGACACACAAAAATGACAATGGGAGATGATGATGGTTTGAAAATGCCTACGGGAAATGGCCTGGATTGCTATGATAAACAAATTGAATACAAACAGAAACTCGAGGAAAAGGTTCAGAAAACGGAAGAAAAGCTGGTAGCAGAGGAAAAGCTTAGAAAGCAAATAGAGGAAAAACAACTAAGACTACTCCAAGAAAAGAATGATCTCCTCAGCCAACTTGAAGCCGAAAAGGGCAATGTGGGTGAATATTCAGACAAACTTGTTAAAGTTTCTGCCCAAAAATCAGACTTGGAGGGCCAACTTGGGGTAAGTAACTGTTGGTATAATTTATATGCGCTTGATTTGATTTAATTTTTCGAGTATTGAATATTTTACTTCACTGCATCAAAACGATATAGTTTAGTATAGTTTCTATCATTTTGAGCAACGACGTGTATGTATTTAGTAATAATGTTTTACTTTTTATATTTTCCCCTAAGATTATTTTATGCTACTATTGACTAAATGGTTTTAGTACTTCAAAAACTTTCCAAAGATCCTTGTTAGTACATTTTATATAGCTGAAGGCCATAAATCTGTGAAAATGCAAACAGACTGACGTATATTATAAGAATTGAGGATTTGATGCAGTTATGAGGGTCTGATTATAATATAATCATAAATAAAAGCATTATATATACATAAGTAGGTATTCATAAACACTTAAAAACTGACGGAATTATTTTGACGATAGCATATGCATAGGTAGGTGGGTAGATGTAGGATTTGGAAACATTCCCAAGGATTACTCTGCATCGAATTTGGTCATAAAAAACTCAGACGTAAGAAGTCACATCACATGATACTGAATGCATGTGACATTACCTCACATTAACTGATTACCTCACATGTAGACATGTTGCTAGTGATGCTAGTTTGTACTGCGGCAATGAATACATTTTGGATTTAATTATTACGTGTTAATTACATAAATAGAAACATCTATCAGGTCAAGGTCCAGTATAAAGGCAGCATTGATAAGACATGCATACACATCTAACTAGTAGGAGTATTTTTTATCGAATTCATCCTTCCACACGATTTATTCCCAGTAACGAACTAGCCTATATAATACAATATGAATATATGAAATGCAATTCCGTAGTTCCATGGACTCATATCGATCGTAATCTACGAAAACTTAAGCAAATGTGATATGCGATGCATTTAAGTACATTTCGGTTGCAAGAAGACGAAAAAACGATCAGCCAGGAAACGTGCGATTAGGTACTTAGACTTGTATCATTGCATAATGACTAATACTGTGCGTACGTGTCTACGAAAGCACCCCTAAATTGAAACGACTTTTTATACAATGTAGCATGTGGTGTGACACATTTGGTAATCTTTTTGATGTACGTACGCGGCTGTTCTAAGAAGCCGTAAATTTGTTCACATTCCATGATATCTGACATCTGAAGAAGTCAAATCCGGTATAAGAATAAAATCCAAGTGAGATTTTACATTCGTTTTGAACTTACAATCGCTTATAGCATTTATCGGTTTACTATAGTAAGTATGCCCTAGAATACTTTGATGCTCCTTATAGTAAGACATTAGACATTCAATGGTTACTAAATGAGGAATATGATCTTCGTATATAGCAGTCAATGAAAAGTCATGTGGTGTGACACATTTGGTAATCTTTTTGATGTACGTACGCGGCTGTTCTAAGAAGCCGTAAATTTGTTCACATTCCATGATATCTGACATCTGAAGAAGTCAAAGCTGGTATAATAATAAAATCCAAGTGAGATTTTATGCATTCGTTTTGAACTTACAAATCGCACGCAATCGCTTATAGCACTTGTCGGTTTACGAGACCAGTAAGATGCCCTAGAATACTTTGATGCTCCTTATAGTAAGACATTAGACATTCAATGGTTACTAAATGAGGAATATGATCTTCGTATATAGCAGTCAATGAAAAGTCACGATGTAACAAATGGTAACTTTTGGTACGGCAAGATAAAACTGCCAAAATACCGACAACGATATAGAGCTATAGAGAATATGCCTCACTGATTTGAAACCATTAACTGCGAATGTGAACAATTAGAGTCTTTCATTAACCTGATCAACCCTTCTTAAGCGACTTATTTAAAATTACTCATAAAACATTGAACAAGAATTGAACAGAGGGATAACAATGCGAAATTTTAACCAATTTAGGATGTTCAAGATCGACTACAAGCGGAAGAGGATGCTCGTAATCAGGTATACCAGCAGAAGAAGAAGCTGGAACAGGAAGTATCTGGATTAAAGAAGGAGTTGGAAGATCTTGAATTGGCTCTAAGTAAAGCCGATGGCGAAAAGGCAACCAAAGAGCATCAAATTCGTAATCTCAATGATGAGATAGCTCACCAGGACGAGCTCATTAACAAGATGAATAAAGAAAAGAAACACATGCAGGAAGTAAACCAGAAAACCGCAGAGGATTTACAAGTAAGATGCGACGCTTTTAATAAGATTTTATTCAGTACAGTAAGCACATATATACGCTCTGATGATGGAGTTCAGATGGAAGTCGTGATAGGACAAATTTAGTTGAGCTTAATGACTACTACGATGATTTCCAAATATAAAGCTATATGTATGCGGTTTGTGTATATAGGCTGCCGAGGATAAAGTGAACCATCTGAACAAAGTGAAAGGCAAGTTGGAGCAAACTCTGGATGAGCTAGAGGATACCCTTGAGAGAGAAAAGAAATTACGAGGGGATATTGAGAAGAACAGGAGGAAAATAGAAGGTGATCTCAAGTTAACACAAGAAGCTGTGGCAGATTTGGAGCGCAATAAGAAAGAGATTGAGCAAACAGTCCAAAGAAAAGATAAAGAAATCGCGTCTTTGTCTGCAAAATTGGAGGAAGAGCAGTCCCTTGTGGCTAAGCTTCAGAAGCAAATCAAAGAGCTTCAGGTTGGTATTAAGAAGGAAGCAGTAGTTGACTCAACATATTCGTTTCCTTTAAATGATTACAAATTTGATGTGGGTTGACATTTATCCACTCAGGCAAGAATAGAGGAGCTTGAGGAGGAACTGGAGGCTGAGAGACAGGCTCGTGCTAAAGCTGAGAAACAAAGGGCTGAACTTGCTCGAGAACTCGAGGAATTGGGGTACAAAATAATATGCTAGTTTTTTATAATTGTAATTTTCAATTATTTTATTTTTATTCAAAAAAATTTGTTCATTTGTTCTAAAATTTATCTAAAAATTTGTTCCTGTTCCTGTGAAAAAAGTGAGAGGCTAGAGGAGGCCGGGGGAGCGACGAGTGCCCAAATTGAGCTTAACAAAAAGCGAGAATCCGAACTTGCAAAACTTCGAAGAGATGTGGAGGAATCTAACATTCAACATGAAGCTGCCATGGCCAATATTCGCAAGAAGCATAATGATTCCGTTGCGGAAATGGCTGAGCAAATCGATACGCTCAATAAAATGAAGGCTAAAGCAGAGAAAGAAAGATCTCAAATGGGCAATGAGTTAAATGACATCAGGGCTGCGATGGACCATGTAACTAACGAGAAAGGCAATTTAGAAAAATTGAACAAGCAACTCTCTTCAACCCTTAATGAGATTCAGCAGAAGTATGAAGATGCTAGCCGTACCATCGGAGATTTGGATCAGAGTAAAAAGAAACTTGCAATCGAGAATGGTGACCTAGCCAGGCAGCTGGAGGATGCAGAGTCCCAAGTATCTCAGCTTAATAAACTTAAAATCTCACTTGCCACACAACTTGAAGATACCAGGCGATTGGCGGATGAAGAGTCAAGAGAAAGAGCCACCCTGTATTTTAATTTTTTATATTTTTAATTTTTAATAATGAATAAGTTTTACTAATTGCATGAAAGAACACAATTGATATGAAGGCAATACTGGCAGTGATGAAACAAAATTGATGACATGCTATGGTGGGATGACGCTAAATAAGACGGAAAACACAAAATTTTAGATTTATTTAGCTTTTATTTTGATTTGGCTTTTGGATCAATTTAGGCTCGGAAAATTCAGGAACGTTGAACACGATTTGGACACACTTAGGGAACAACTCGATGAGATCTATGAAGGAAAGAGTGAAATTCAAAAGGGAATATCTAAGGCCAATGCTGAAGCACAGCTATACAGGGCCAAGTATGAGAGCGAGGGGCTAGCGCGTATTGAAGAGCTTGAACAAGCAAAGTAAGTAGATAACTATTTGGTGGATTATTTAGGATCTTTGAGTTTAATTTAAGCTAAAACTAATTATTACACTTTTTTGTTTTAGGCAAAAGCTGACTGCCCGGCTGCAGGAGGCAGAGGAGACGATCGAGTCGCTGAATCAGAAGGCTGTGTCGATGGAGAAGATCAAGCAGCGCTTATCTACTCAGCTGGAAGACATGGCTGCCGAGGCTGATCGATCTCGAACGCTAGTTGCTCAAATGGAGAAGAAGCAAACTTACTACGACAAGATCCTTGCGGAATGGAAGTCAAAGGTTAACGATTTGACTGCTGAGTTGGATGCATCCAGGAAAGAAGCTAGGAACTACTCCACAGACCTAATGCGTACTAAGGCGTTGCACGAAGAGACTCTCGAAGCGGTTGAGATTTCTCAACGGGAGAACAAGAACCTCGGTGAAGAGATCAAGGATCTTCTTGATCAAATCAGCGAGGGAGGTAGAAACGTTCATGAACTGGAGAAGGCTAAGAACAGGATTCAGATTGAGAAGGATGAGCTCCAAGGCGCTTTGGAGGAGGCCGAAGCTGCGCTTGAACAAGAAGAGAACAAGGTTCTGCGAGTACAGCTTGAACTTAGCCAAGTCAGACAAGAAATTGACCGAAGGTGCGTGAGATTTGAAATAATGACTTAATTAATGGGGTTTGCTGTATTTTGCTAAACATGCACGTTGTTTGTTTCAGGATTCAAGAGAAGGAGGAGGAGTTCGAGAACACTCGCAAGAACTACCAGCGAACCTTAGACTCTATGCAGGCCAGTTTGGAAGCTGAAGCCAATGGTAAAACTGAGGCTTTGAAGATGAAGAAGAAGCTCGAGTCGGATATCAATGAGCTGGAGATTGCACTTGATCACGCCAACAAGTCCAACGCTGAGGCTCAGAAGGCCATCAAACGGTACATTCAACAAATCAAGGAGACTCAGACCAACCTCGAGGAAGAAACAAGAGCTCATGACGAAGCCAGGGAAGAGTACGGTATTGCTGAGAGAAGGGCTCACGCGTTATCCAATGAATTGGAAGAATCTAGGACGCTTTGCGAACAGGCTGAGCGGGCTAGGAGGATTGCAGAAGGAGAGCTCGGAAACGCTAGGGAACATCACAATGACATTTCCACTCAAGTGTCCAATCTCGCTGGGCACAAGAGGAAACTTGAGGCTGAACTTGAAACTCTTCATGTTAGCAAATCAATTATGCTATCAAGTAAACGGAATGGTATATTTCATTATATTATATTTGAGTATTTTAATTTGTAGACCGACTTGGAGGAGATCTTGAATGAAGCCAAATCTTCCGAAGAGAAGGCTAAGAAGGCAATGGTTGATGCAGCCCGCCTTGCCGATGAGTTGAGGGTAGAACAAGAGTTTGTCCAGTCCCAAGACAAGGCCCGTAAGGCAATGGAAGGCCAGATCAAGGAGTTGCAACAACGACTGGAGATTGCAGAGAATGAAGCGCTGAAAGGAAGCAAGAAAGCCATTGCCAAGCTCGAAGATAGGATTAGAGCTATTGAGAACGAGCTGGATCTTGAGCAAAGAAGACACGCTGATGCACAAAAGAACATGAGGAAGGCAGATAGGAGGGTCAAGGAACTTGCGTTCCAAGCTGATGAAGACAGGAAAAACCACGAAAAAATGCAAGACCTCGTTGAAAAGCTTCAACAAAAGATTAGGACCTACAAGAGACAGATCGAGGAGGCGGTAGGGTTCATTGTTTATGGTAAACTCTTACACTTTACTGTTAAGAATTTTTGTCTCAACCAATTTATGTTTTACAGGAGGAAATTGCAGCATTGAATCTTGCCAAATTCTCGAAAGCCGCAGCAGAGTTGGATGATGCGAATGAGCGAAGTGACATGGCAGAGGCACAGCTAGTAAGGTTCCGACCTGGAGTTGGTGGCGCTCAGAGGGGACAAAGGGCACCTTCTGCTGCACTTCAATAATTCATCAGGGAGGATAAGTATGTGTGGGAGAGAGAGAGCCAATTCACATGAATATATTTCCGTTTTCTTCTTATATTGATTATTTATCTGATTGATCTTTCAAAACAATCACTCTGAAATTAGGGAGTACTTAATGGGCTAGTCCAAATAAAAAGTGATTTTCTCTTATTGCGCAATTACTTGAGATGATACTCTACTTTATACTGTTATGTCTTATACACACACACACACCTGGCAATCAATCATAAGGAAATTCACAATTACGCTACGGGACTATTGACTTACTATTTGTGTTTGTTTCTCGTTTTCCTACCGTCACATCACGCATGTTCTGGTTGTTAGTTCATCAAAAAATAATATATATGTACTACGCTACTTCATCAAACTCTGCATTCAAAATATATAGTTGGGTGACTCATTACTTGGTCATGAGCTGGGCAGCTGAACAATTGAGAGCGCGTATAGTCTCTCGTCTGCTGCGTTATATTTTATCGTAATGAAAAACAGGTTGATCAGGTAGACACTAAACGGTCTGTTGAGCGGAGCGGATGGTGAAGTTATGTGATGAATGCTTCGGGTACGAGGTGAAGTAGTGTTGAAAGCATCTCAATTCCTCCATATTCAGATGAATTGAGTTCAAGCTATAATTTAATTTTGTTAGTGCATAGTATATGGCTTCAAGGCACACAATTTATACGGATGGAATGCTATAAGTGCTCAAAAGGGTTGATTGAAAGGGTTTGCGGTTTCATGTTACGATTGCTCATACGCATTCTCACTACAGTATTAGTTTGCATATGTGTATGCATAATGTGCGGAAGTGTCTAACCTTGAAAAATAGCTTGGGTTCTTTGTTTCGAAATTTCATGAATATTATGTTGTATTGCGTTTGCCACCAGAGGAAGGATGAGTCAACCGCGTTTACTTTTTTTTTATATATAATTTTTCTACTCTTTTGACTTCCGTGAACATCCAGTAGGCAACTTGGATAGAGTCATGAATGCATTATAAAAAGGGTTAAGGGTTTTTTATGCAAGTATTACATTATCCATCCTATTGTTCCGTATAAGGTTGTAAGGTTTTCATTTCGTTCCATGCATACTTACTTGCATCACACAAAAGTACACGAATATAGTTCTCTTGACTTCTTGAGCGTGATAATGTAACTTCTGCGTTGGCATACACAATTAGGTTTGTTTTACTTGATTACACGAATATGCTGGAAAAGCATTATATTTGGTGGGTATGTGCTTTTCGTGTAGTATATAGTGATGTGATCTCAGAGCATGAATACAGAAAAAATCTTTACCATGCATTTGCATTACGTAACCTGAACAGAGGAGCGTTCGTTTCAATCCCCTTTTTTTCTTGCAACACTGCTTATTAGCATCAGCAGTGGGGAGAGAGAAAAAATGCCAAGAGCGAGAATCCATGTAAACCAGCCAGCAACATAGCACTCTAAACTCAACTAAACCCTAAATTCAACTGGGCAGGTATATAACGTGCATGTTAGAATTCTCATCACCACTTACTCATGCTACTGACGACGATCATGTTCCCACAGTTTACGTACCTATTGTGCTTTTGGCAGAGAAGAAACCTGCGGTTGTCAAACAACTCACCCCTTTCATTTCGTTTAGTGTTCGTCTCAACATTCCATACAAAATTATACGGTCCAAACAAACTCACAATGCAAAAGAAACGAGGAGTCTCATGTACATTGAAACTCCACCACTGTCAGTCAACTTTATATGATACTTTCGCTATCAACCAGACATCATGTAAGAAAAAAGACGAAGAAGGGTTATAATATATTTTTTT
>JAANSM010000424.1:0-29106 GCA_036850725.1 Orchesella villosa | reverse complement strand
CAGACTAGACTGCAAAAGACTTCCCTGGAATCCCAGGAACCAGAAATGCTACAAAAGGACAGCTTGGACTTAATCTACATTGATGACTTTTTTGATGACCCGAGATACCTAAAAGCCTTGGATAAGCACAACCGCAAAGTGAAAGTACAGCAGACGAAAGCCATGAAGAGAGTAGCTAATCAAACGAAAAGTCGTCTCAAAATGTTCCAAGCCATGTCAGACTCCTTTCTCACGAAAAAACGGCGCACTCCCAAGAGCAGTCGGAGCCGCAGCCATTCTCCCAAAAGACCTGCAACCTATTCCATTTCCAAGAAGCCACAACCCAAAACTCCTCCTAAAACACCGCCAGCAACTTCCTCCAAAAGCGCTGTCTCTGTTGTAAGAAAGAATGCCAGCTCCACCAAAACTACAGCCCCTTCCCAAACCAGAAGCGTAACCGCTTCTAAGCCAAGTTCAGGTGGAAGACAGGTTTACGCCGCCGCCGTTCCTCCAGCTGCAATCCCGGTCAAGTCAAGCACTACAGCATCAAAGCAAGTTGGCCCATCCATAAACTCCTTTCCATCAACCCCATCTTCAAAAATCCCCATTAGGTCCATCAGAGCAGCTCCACGAGTTCCTCCGAATAGCAAAACAATTACTGCTATTCCCCCATCAGATAAGAAAAATCAAGCGACTTCATCTTGCTTTGGCAACTTTTTCCATAGTCCCCCATCAGTGACATCAGACGATGTTGCCCGTGCTGCAACACCAAAGTCAAAAACTGCAACGAAGACTGCTACTGGCGATCATCCTCAAGGACATGGAAAACATCACGTTTTACCACCCTTACCTCTTCAACCAGCAGCGCAGCTCAGAAAGCCACGCTCTGCATTCACAAACAGCTCAGTGGGAACAGGAAGATCTTCAACAAATCCTCCACACCGCTCTTACGATGACATTGCTATGCGGAAAGTAAAGCCAACCCCTGAAGAAAGCAAGACAAGACCTACTTCTTTGAATAGGAACTGGGCTCCTTCTTCTACTGCAGCCCCAACAAAAAGACCAGTGACAACCGTCATTTCCAGAGCCAGTCAAGGTAGCTCCGCAGCAGATTCCAATTCTTCAAGGAAAAAGAAACTGGTTGTGAGAGGTCTCCAGCACTACGTCAACACTCATAGAAGAAGTGGCCCTTCTTTGTGGGATAAGGAGTTCCCTCACAAGTCCAAGTTTCATCCAGATAACTACATATATGAGCATGAAGGACCTCGTTGCCCACCTCGACCTTGTAGCGCAATGGCCAAATGTAGGAAACATGGGGGAAGGTGCGACGTTTGTGGAATTTTTACTTGTGATCTTTGTCAAAGGTGTAGGAAGTGTGAGCTGGACTGCTGCTGTCCCAAAGCACCACCTTGCCCTAATCCCATGAATATGTACTCGGAAATGTTTGGGGATGGGTGGAAGAAGACGTGTAAAGTTATTACGGATCTAACAGAAAAGGATAAGAGCAATCCAGTTGGTGGTAATGCTAATAAGAGAAGACAAGTTTGTCAGAGCCTGAATAATCAAGAAAAGAACCAAGGCTGCTATCAGCCTCATCAAATTGATGTGTTAAATCCGTATGGATTATCCTGTGAACCGAATCAACACCAGTTTCCAATGCCAGGACCTTATGGACCTTTTTGTCCACCGCCTATGCTACCTTATATGCCATCTATGACTTATATGCCTATGCCTGTTCCTATGATGCCACCTCCAATGCCTTTTTATCCTCCACTTCCACCTTATGATCCTTACATGTGTCCCACACCATATCCCCCTTCCGACTCATTTATCCCGAGTCAAAATTATCAATAAAACTAAATTACAAGCTAAAAATAAGCAGTAGAAAAGGTTCATTTTATTGCATTTCGGAAGGAATTGATTGGTTTTATTGACAAGACACTGAATAATTTTGGATTTAAAAGAGAAGAATTCATGCTGTCCACGATTATCATCCTTGTTCAAACACACAGTTTAGCCCAAAAATTACCTTCTTTAGAAGAATTCATGTTATAGTTTCATACAAAAATATACTTATACGCTTGCATTGTACTCAGATCAGTTCAAGAAGAGGCATTAGGCAACAATGTACTTCTGGTTGCGGTTCCTGGCCTTCCACCTCCTGCTCCATTTGCTCATCATCTTCATCATCACTCGTTGAAATTACAGCATCTTGGTACTGCTGGTACTCCGAGATAAGATCATTCAAGTCTGATTCTGCTTCAACAAACTCCGACTCGTCCATCCCTTCACCAGTATACCAATGCAAGAAGGCCTTTCGCTTGAACATGGTATTGAACTGTTCCGTTATCCGCTTGAAAACTTCTTGCATAGATGTGCTGTTCCCAATGAACGTGGCTGACATGGCAAGACCCTTTGGTGGAATATCACACACGGCTGTTTTAATGTTGTAAGGAATCCATTCGATGAAGTTGGAGCTGTTCTTGTTCTGGACGGAATAGAGCTGCTCATCTACTTCCTTCATGGAAAGTTTGCCACGGAAAACTGCTGCTACAGTCAAATCTAAAGCAAGAAGAATGAAACATTAAAAGTGTGCCGTGTTTTCATACTTCATTAACTTGACAAGCTTCATAAGGAAACAGGTTACTTACATTTTCCACGTTGAGGATTACAAGCTGTCATCATATTCTTTGGGTTGAAGATTGTCTGAGTGAGTTGTCCCACCGTTAGAGTTTCATAAGCTTGAGATCCAGCTCCACAAAGAGGTGCGTAGCCAGTCATGAAGAAGTGGAGTCGTGGAAAAGGCACCATGTTCACAGCAAGTTTTCTCAGATCAGCATTCAATTGACCAGGGAATCTTAGACAAGTGGTGATCCCAGACATAGCCGATGAGATCAAGTGATTTAAATCCCCATAGCTGGGGTTACTGATCTTCAGTGTTCGGAAGCAGATGTCGTAGAGAGCCTCATTGTCAATACAGAACACTTCATCAGAATCCTCGAGCAGTTGGTGGAAACTCAAGCAGGCTATTGTAAGGCTCCACCACTGTGTCTGAAACCTTGGGAGATGGGATGATGCTAAAAGCACTCAGGATCCTGTCAGGATATTCCTCCCTGATTTTGGAGAGGAGCAGCGTTCCCAGTCCGGACCCAGTTCCACCTAAACACGTATTAAGAACAAAATTAAACATTATTATCATCTAACCCGTGCATGGAATTAGAAAGCACCGGAGACGCAATTTTCGAACATTTATGTAAAAATCCAAGATTTTAGAATATTTTGCTCCATAATCCCGGATTTATAGTGTTTTCGAACCTAAAGCTCGAAAAATTGTTCGAAAATCGTTCTCTTCTTACCTCCGAGGGAGTGATTGAGCTGGAATCCCTGAAGACAGTCACACGCTTCCCCTTCCTTTCGAATCACGTCCAAAACGCTATCCACCATTTCAGCTCCTTCTGTGAGGTGCCCCTTAGCCCAATTGTTTCCAGCACCACTCTGTCCAAACACGAAGTTGTCGGGGCGAAAGAGTTTCCCTAAAGGACCAGATCGAACAGAGTCCATGGTGCCTGGCTCCAAGTCAACGAGGACGGAACGGGGAACGTACTTTCCCCCTGAAATTACAGAAATGTACGTTGCTTAAATATATAAATTTCTTTCCATAAAATCTCACCCATAATCATAAAAAGTTAAGTATTAACGAACCATCCGCATGAGTAAAGTAAACCTCCAATCTATCTTTCTGTCGATCATCCTCTCCGTGATACATTCCATCAGCATCTATCCCATGTTCTTCCGATATTGTCTCCCAAAACTTGGTGGAAACTTGGTTCCCACATTGTCCAACTTGGAGGTGAATAATCTCACGCATGGCTGATTCTAACAAGTGACAAGTAGCATAAACTTGCTACTAAAAAAATTTAACAATGCACAAAAAACTGACTACTACTAGCAACTTATCACTTATCGAATGGTGGTGATGGAGGTGGAAAGCTTCTCGAACTGATAAGCGTACAGTCAACAGTGTATAGTCAATAGTTAATGTTACAAAAATGAGAAAAAAGTATATAAAACTTACAAGAATAAAATGCATTTTTTCCTACTAACTATACTGACAATCTATAATCAATCGGATTACAAACAAAAAAAAATAAAAATGACTTTGTCACAGCTAAAAAATAAATAAAACTGAACTGATACAGCCTGTTACCTTGGACACCAAATTAACCATCAACCATATCATTGTGTCAGACTCATCATGCATCATAATTTTATCTTCTAATCATTCATACATCTTCCCTTATAGTTCCCTTCCACCTTCATTACACCTCCAACCTCTAATGACTTACGTAATTAACTCACCAACAACTTATAAGTTGATTATAAACTTATGACAAACCACTCGAACAACTGAATCTTTTTGAAAAATGACTAAAACTGTCAAAAAGTTCATGCAACAAACACTACAAAAAGCCAACTTCGTTAACATTTATCATTCATTCATGCCAAAAACGCATTCTGCATCTGCTCCAGATTCTTTTCCGGATAAAAAATGAAAGCGAAATGTGAACAAAGCCAAAACGATATGCGGACGGGACGGATATATCCCGAAAAACCAGAATGTTCGTTAGGTATAAAACGGAACGTGTTACGCATTACGCATCATCATGCATTCATTTTTTGGCTTGGGTTTTTGGTACTTTGTTGCTTATGGATCGTCGTGTGTAGCATTGTACATAGCGTATATACATAAGTGAGCATTTTATGTATAAAAGCCGTCTATTCATTCTCGTTTTTATTGCTTGTGGATGTGCGGATTGGATTGGGTATTATGAATGCTCTTGTGTCTTGGTTTTTGACAGAAGCGGTGTTCGTTGAATAAAAAAAATCAATATTTTTCTGTCCGTTCGGCATTCCGGCTTGTTCCCGTGCTCTCGGAATATACTCACAACTCACTTATGTACATTTTTGATGTACATAACACATCCTGTGTAAAGTGAACACGTCTTCGAGAATCAAGAATGTCCATACGATATACGTAGTTTTATTCGACGTGTGTCGTCGTGTGGCTTATTCCTGCTTGTCCAGTTCCTTCCAGGGATATATTATTAGTGTTCAAGTGTTAGTTTAGTTGGCTCTGGAAAGTCTGGAGAGAGAGAGACAGGATAAAAAGGTAATAGTGATATATTACATGGTCATTTATCATTGGTAAGTTGGATGTTGGATGGAATAATTCGGAAGGAAGTAGAGTTGAAAGTACAGTTTTTTAGGTGGATTGTAGTTTCTAGTTGGTAGTTTATATGCACAATGTATGTTGAATGCGTGTGTGGAAGTACTGTTGACTGTCAGTATGTTTCTTGTGTGTTGAGGTTGGAGGTGGACTTTTAATTATTTGTGGTGTGTTGTTGATTTTCACTTTTTCCAGGTGCCAGGTGAATGTACCAGCTCTACCTAAAACCTACAAGAAGAAGTACACATCATCAGTCGTCACTCGTCACAGCTTTCTCGAGCTGAAGTCCAGTTGGTCCACGTCGAGGAGTAGGTACTTGAGGCAACGAACAACGAGGCAGGTATAGCAAGCTTGAGGTCAAATATTTTGTTTCTTATTTGACAACTTAACTCACAACCCAGCTGCTGGAGACTGACTGGAGTCAAGAGTTGAGAGTAGTTGCAAGAGGAAGTTTAAGGAGGAAGGTTATTTGATTGTGAGTGCTTGACGAGTTATTTTTGGTATTAATACGTTAATGTGAAGGCTTGTTAAATGAAATTGGCATTGATTTTTACATATGGTGTTGTTCTTTTATATTTGTAGACTTTGTGAGCGCAACAATTGCAAAGCGCATTGGACTATTATTAATAGGAGAAGATGGGGAAAGGTGGAGGAAAATCGAAACCCATTAGTGTGAAGGTAAAGCAGCAACAACAGCAAAGGAAGTCTACTGAGCCGGACTCCCAGGGTGAGTGTTGAATTTGTATTTAAAAGTATCGCATCGTAGTTGTTAGAACGTATTGAAAGAATTGGTGGGTTTTATGTTATATTATTAGGTCCAGAGTTGGACACCGC
Source organism: Orchesella villosa (assembly GCA_036850725.1). Taxonomy (NCBI): domain Eukaryota; kingdom Metazoa; phylum Arthropoda; class Collembola; order Entomobryomorpha; family Orchesellidae; genus Orchesella; species Orchesella villosa. The sequence continues at coordinate 23,066 of JAANSM010000424.1, read as the reverse complement.
AATCTGGCAGTTTGACTGCAGAACCCAAGAAGTTCGAGGAGCTTTTCTTCGCTGTCTAGCTGCCATCTACTTCATAGCATTCCTCTCCATTTACCTGCAAGCCGACGGTCTTTTAGGGAACAATGGTGTAGCTCCTGCAAAATCCGAACTGAAACTAGGCTCTCGAAAACCACAACAATGCATGAAGGAAAAATACTCTCTCCTCTGCATTCATCCCCGGCTTTTTTGGAATCAACAGTCAACATGCTTTGGAACTCGTGGCTCTCATTGGAACAATTACCTCAGCGGTGGCAACAATGTGTCTCCACTGTTGTACCGTGCCCCTCTTTGCTACATTGTGGGTCCTCTACTTCTCTGTATTCCAAGTTTCCAACGTGTTCCTCTGGTTCCAATGGGATACTCTTTTGCTTGAATCTGGGGTGTTGGGTGTACTCATCGCACCTTGGCTTCCCTCAAAATCATCAATGGAAAGCAAACCAAGGGACTTGATTTCATTGTGGATGGTCAAGTGGCTCCTTTTCCGTCTCATGTTTGCGTCGGGCGCTGTTAAGCTCCAGAGTGGGTGTACTGCGTGGTGGGGACTTACCGCTTTGAATCACCATTTTGAATCGCAATGCATCCCAACTCCGCTCGCGTACTATGCGCATTCCCTACCTACCTGGTTGTTACAATTGATGACTGTTGGAACTTACTATTATTGAGCTGGTGGTGCCTTTCGCTTTCTTTGCTCCGTTTAAGGTGCTCAAACGATATGCTTTCTGGCTACAGGTAAACACAACACATATTTAGTTTATATTTATTACATTTTAGATTGACCGAAGCACTTCTGCTTTCATTGAATGTTGTCAAATAATTTTTTTGTGTCATTTTTTCTCTCCAGATTTTCTTTCAATTGTCCATCATATTAACTGGGAACTACACATTCTTCAACTTGCTGACTATGGTTCTCTGCATAAGTTTGCTGGACGGAGAGTTTTTCGGCTTCAGTCGACCCTCCCCTAGAATTTCAGTGTCAAGAATTGTATCTCGGAGCTTTTCCTACACCCTTATCGGATTTTCTCTTTACTACACCGTCAAGTTCTTTGGAGTTAGTCTCAATGAGGATAACACCCTTGCGTCTAAAATTTGTAAGTTTGCTGAAATACATTTCATCAACGACAATAATTTCAAGTTTTAAAAGCTAAGGGAAAAGTTTTGTTTGAAATGCTATTTTATTCTGATTTATTACATTTTAGTATTCAAACGAGTAGACTTCGACTGGCTGATCTCCGTCGCCATCCCATACTCACTGCTCCTCGGATTTCTAACTTTGGGATCAACCGTAGCACAATCCGTTGTCATTTCATTGTTTGACGTGAAAGGCGCCTGGAAAAAGCTGACTTCCCTCCTCTCCTGCATATTCTACGGCGGTCTTTGCTTCTGCTTGTTCAGCGTTACTCTTGTGCCTTTCACGTCCCTGCACAAGGAAACGAACCGAGCCCTGTGGCAGTCTGTGAGGGATATGTATACCGCAACATCAAGGTACCACGTCACCTCCTCCTACGGTCTCTTTAGGAGGATGACTGGAGTGGAGAAGGGGAGACCAGAAGTCGTGCTGGAATACTCGGATGATCCCAACGGACCATGGAAGGAGTACCACTTTTTGTACAAACCTGGGAACACGTCAGCAGCTCCAGTTTTCGTTGCACCTTATCAACCTCGTCTTGACTGGCAAATGTGGTTTGCAGCTTTGAGTGATTATCATGATAACCCGTGGATGCTCGCATTGACATATAGGCTTCTCCAAGGGGAGAAAAGCGTTCTCAACCTGATTGATGCGACCAGAGCCCCTTCTAAACCTCCCAAGTATATAAGATCATCATTGTACCACTACCATTTCTCCAAGCCAAATAGGTACGACAATATTTTTTATTTTTCCTTAATTTTTTTTGGAAAGTGGCTTAATTATGTATTATACGCATTGATTCCTTTAGTCAACCTGCAACCAAGGGCGAATGGTGGACCCGCAAGAGGGAAAAGGAATTCATGCCAATGTTCTCCAAGGACCATCCCCCACTCGTCAATTTTGTCAAGAATCTCGGCTACCTGGATGCAGACTACAAGCCCGAGCAACCTAGTGAGCGGATCCCATTCTTTTTGGATAAAATACGTGGCTCATTTGTTGGAACCCGGCCGGAATTTATCATCTGGGGTTGTTTAAGTACCATATTTATCATCCTATTCACTTCTAAAATGTTTAAAAACTGATTTTCTCAAGAGTCATCAGTCATGACATATTATGGCTTTTTGCTCATGAGCGAAACTGGAACGAAATGGAACAAAAACTTGGTGGTGTCTTTTGATAACCTAAAAATGTATTGATTTGGATTATGGGAAGTTATTTCCTTTGACAGGATGATTGGTGGTAGATTGATTGATGTAGGCTGTAGGAAGTAAAATATCAGAAATAGTCAAGGAAAATTGGTAGGATGATTATCAAATAGAAATTGTAACAAAAATTGATTGTAAAATTGTTTTATACTTGCTGTTTTCTTTTGGTGTCGAGTCGACCTTACAATTTATTCATGTTAAATGTAGTTAGTGAGCTTTTTGTCGTAAACGTAGAATGTAAAATGAAATAGTCTTTGATTCCCAGTCAACAGTCACATTATAAATTGTCATCATCGCTTTGTTATTGTTATTTGTAAACCTTTATAGTTGGCTTTTTGTGTGTAGTTGTATTTGGGTTTTACGTAGTGCAAAATCTAGAAACAAATGACTAAAAACTTAAATGTTCAACGAAGTACTTTATAAAAAAATGTTGTACTTGTTAAATGTGATAAAGCTTATCCTTATCCATTGTGAAAGTACTAATTATTACGTATAGGTATGTCTATGTACCTTTTTACCGTCTACTTAACATAAAATATAACTTTCCTTGTGTGTATTTCCTATGAATGATGAATGAGTGTGAATTTGAGAATGAGGATGATATAAATGGAGCGAAACTGATGGAATTGCTTTTGCTACAAGGTGTTTTACCGGTTTATATAAGATTGAAACAAAAAATCCAACATGATATAGTCGGACAAAGGTACAAGAAGAGTGGTGTATAGAAGTTAGAAACTAATAATTGTTGTAAGCTCAATGTTTTCATTGTACTGTACGTTCTAAGTAAATCTATAAGTATATACTATTCAGAGATCTGCATCTGCACACATTTTGAGTCAAGCACAGTTTTCAAAAAACAACATGTTCGGGGAAAAAATGCTTATATTTATTTTCCGCTTTGGTTTTGGTTAAGCTATTTATTTTATGAAGAAATCTCTATGTATATTTTGCTGTTATCGGTATAATATGATGATATTATGTTGTTGATAATTATAATTTGTTATCTCATCTCATGTGAATCTGCTCGTAAGATCTGCTAATTTAATACTGTCTGCTACTGCTCCTGTTTATAAATACCGAGTTATTTCCCTGTGAATTTCCGTATACTTTAATCATTGTTATTATCTGTTCATTCCGAACCTTGTGATTTATTTTGTTTGAAAAGAGTTTGTACACTTTGAAATTATTTAAACCTAATTGAGTAGGTTTAAGTCGATCTTGATGAGATACTATTAGAAGATATAGAAGCTACACTCTATACTACATTAAAACTACTAAAATATTATGTAACTTTGTGTCAGTTCAATGTGATGATGATGATGATGATAATGATATGATGATTACATTAGCTTATAACTACTACCTTTACAAACATTTAGATTGGTAATGGTACATATTATACATAATATGCATATAATATTTGTAACAATCCTTAGCAAATTTTCACCATTTCCATTGATTGAATATTGAAGTTGTATGGGGAATAAACGTGTTTGACTGACACAAAAAATAATAATCAATAATCATCCAGTATCCTTACAATTGACAATTATGTCAGCATCTTAAACTCATTGTTCTTCAACATTTTAGCTATCTATGTTTGGTATACATATAAATATGACATAATTTTTAGGTATGAAATAGTAGTCTATATTTTATGCATTGCCATTGCATTGCCTATTGCTCTTGCTTATGGACTTCTGGTAAAGTCATAAGTATAGAGAAGCGATACATTAAACTTTAGGGTTATTTTATTAGGTATAAAATGCTTTGTATATAGGAAAAGGAGCATCTTTAAGAGTAATTCAGATGTGCTTAGAGCTGCTTCATGCGTATATTATGTAACAGTGGAGTGGATTTCTAAGGATGATGAAGGATGTGAATGATATGATATGAGCAACGTGAAGTGCATGTGATCTGTATAAAATAGTGGATTTGGATATACCTATATCAGTATCTTTTTAGCCTTGCTCTTGCTCTTTATGTATATCTTCATCTCGTACTCTGGACTGGATCCGATGAGGATGTCTGGATGTGTATATTCTATAGGACATGGACATGACAAATAATATGAACTTTTTAGGGTACATGCTTATGCTGTGTTATGTATCTCGCTCGACTACTCAACTTCTCTGAGTGCGAGTTTGAAAGCACATGTGATATTGCGATATCCATTCTTTTTGCAAGGAAAAGTGTTTTAAAGGGGCTTTGATTAGGATATACATAAAATTTTCAAGTACGAAGGAGCGGTGCGGTATGTGGAGGTAATTAATCAGGTTAATTATTGCTGGACACAGCCAACATCATCAAATACAGACAGGACTCCAACTCCAAGACTGGACACTGGAAGGATTGATTTTGATTGATGATTGAAGGTAGGATGTAGTATGTAGTAAGGTTGAACTTTGAAAGATATATGGCAATTTGGTAATGGTGAACGGTGGGGTAACTTGTGACGTTGGACGTGATTTGTAAAGTTAATTGGATAATTGATAATTGGATCTTGATTTAATGAGAATTTGTCATTTGTTTGAAATAAGATTGGAGGAGATCGAGCAAAGGTGATTGGCGTCAGATTTTGTGACTCCTCATTGCACCTGCTTGGCTGCTGGAGAACTGGACATTGAACACTGGAGAAAAGATCATGATAAATACACGTTTCCCTGGATAAGCAAGGATCTCTGGATATATCCTATATTTTTGATAAGCCACATCTATTTTACAAGAAATACAATATATTTTCGGGTTCAGGAAGGGCAGTGATTTTGTGTTTGGACAAGTCACTGTAACTCAAGATATTGCTAATAATCAGGAAAAATTAGTATCAAATCAATGCTCCAAAATGAACGGGAAAATCTCACACTTGATCACCTTTCGTCCTCAACACCACACCTCAAACAGGTTCACCTCCAACTACATCCATAACACTCCACAGTGGAAATTTGTGGTGGAGAAACTGAAAAGGGATTTTCCTAACGCGACCAACTTTCTCCTCAACGCCACTCATCGACTGGAGTACTTTCGGACGTTTCAGAATGGGCTCAAAATGATTGCCTCATTTATTGGGAAAGAGTGCAGTCCCATTTTCGCTCAAAGGGCTTTCCGCGGCTACCGGATGCTTCAGCTTCATTCCAAATTGTGGTCGTATAACAGGAGTCCTGTGTCCAAGAGGGCACTTCTTAGTTTTGTCATTTTATCCTTTTGCCATGCGAATAAGACACTAAAGCAGAGTATAGAAGAAGAAGAACTTAGAAGGTACAATAAAACTACTTTAATTCTTGTAGATTTAAGATTAATGATGAATTTGTGACTAATCCTTAATTATTTCCCTTCCACAGTCTACTTAAACGATTTAGAATTTCTTCACGAGCTCACAGAAGCCACCGTCGTGTGTCCAGGTTGCAAGGACAGACTCGTAGTTGACAAGAAAATCCACGGAGTTGAATACTGCCACTGTCCAAACACCAAGTCAGCATACAACCGAAAGATTGATGGCTATGCCTGGGTACCCTTCGTAGAAACGCCAGATTTGCTGGTTTGGAGGCAACCTCATCCGGACCTACCTGGTCTATTTATATACAAAGTTTATGGGTATTATGACGACATAAGTGCAGAGGACTTTCTGGACGTTCAGCTGGACATAGAATATTAGGAAAAAGTGGGATGATACAGCTCTTCAACTGGAGATTGTGGAGAAGGACGCGGTATCCATGTCGGAAGTCATATATTGGGAAATGAGGTGGCCAAGGATGTTCTCAAATAGGGACTACCTCTTCACAAGAAGGCATGTTGTGGAAAAGGCAAAGGACAATATGGTTATCATGTCGAGGGCGATGACACATCCAAATGTGCCGGAGAGGAAGGGTGTACATAGGGTAACGGAATATTGGAGCGTGATGCAGATACGAGGGCCACGTGGGCTGTCTCAAGTATGAACATTTAAAACACTAATCTTTCTAACTTTTGGAGTTATTTCTAGCTACATAATTTGATTTTTATGTGTTCTTCTGAACAGCCCGGTGTAGAATTCGGTTTAACATATTTTGACAATCCTGGGCTGTCTCTCCCAACGTGGCTAACGAATTGGGCGGCGATGACAGGAATCCCGGACTTTTTAGAGAAGCAAAGACACGCAGCAAGAGTCAGGCGTCATCTCGCAACGGCTGTAGAATCGGTAAACCCTTCTATCTGTGATTTCCTGAAAGAACAGTCTATGTTTTAATATGTGTCTTTTCTTTTGTAAATCGTTTTGTAAATCCTTCGAGTTGACCATGCAATTCTTTCCATATAACCTCACTCAGATTGCTGTTTCTTCCCAATCAACTTACAGTGACAATAAGAAGATGACAAAGGGCAGTAGCCCTGCTGAACAATCAGCAGCACTAGGATCAATCTCTTCATTACCATCATCCCCTTCCGCAGCTGGCATTAGTATAAGCACTAGTGATAGTAGTTCTGATAATATCAATAGCAATACTAGTAATATAAGCACTTCTACCACTGCACCTCCATCGTCACCACCTAATTCTCAACAGGAGGGGAAGAATGAGCTACTTTCCCAATTTTTTAAGGAGCAAATCCTCGATGTTCATTCGTAGCTGCTAAATATGATAAACTAGGCCGGGGTACAAGTCGTTTTATATAAGGAAAGATGAGAAAATATAAAATATAATATCTGCATAGGTAAAAATGTTGAAAAATTATGATGTTATGAACGTGTGTTCTGAGCTCATACTCGTAAATAATTATGTAATTTTAATCACAATCAACGACAAAAATATTATCATGTTCTACCTTAAACCTTTGACCTTCCATTATAATTCTTTCATTCGTATTCGTAATTCGTATATCTCTGTTACTTATTTAAAAATCAATGTCAATATTATATATCATTGTCATTCATGTTGAAATTCTGTAAAACTTCGATTTGCCAAGTAATCATTCAAATCATTGTTGTTGTTAATATTACTATTGACCATGTTATATGCAGTATTAGTATTTTTACGTGTGTTATTGGTTAGGTAGGCTGGTAGACAGGTGCTCAGTCTCATATTGATCATCTTTATCTAATCTGGCCAAATACCAAAGTAGTAGCTTATGAAGGGAAGAAAGGAAACGAGAATAGAATTATGTAATATATTGTAGTGGTAAAGAAAGAATTGACTGTTTTGGTTGTATGATTTACCTACTGTACTAAAACTAATCTAAGTCATGCCTCAAGTTACTAAAAATACAAGAGAAGAGTTACGTACATGAATTATATCAATATATAATCAATATTAGAGTAAATAGAAAGGAAATGCAACGAGAAATATGTATTTTGACTGAAGAAAACAGATTCACTCAAATTCAAAGAAAGAAAAGAATAATACGAGAAATGCATACATATAAACATTAACTATTTTACACTAAAGTGTTAAAAAATATAAGTAAATGTTATCAATCTGTCTGTACGTACAAGGGTAGTATTCAATATTATATTATGAGTGAAGAAAAATCATGAGTAAACCGAAATAAACAATAAAAGAAATATATACATAAAATGACGATGTTTAAAAAACTCAATTAGTTTTATTCCATTTCATTTTATGGTCTTACAAGTGACAAGAACCATCTGCATACAAAATGAAATTAATTAATAACTATTATATAACTGGAGCCAAAAAGCACAATAGAAGAAAACAAGCTACGCAAAAATTGCATAATTATGACTAAGACCAGTCCATTTTCTATTCAGAGTATTTAGAAACGATGAACGATATTTTACGATAACTGTAATGTAACAATAATTATAATTACCAGGAACTTTGCTAATTAACTAATCAGTACAGGTTAATATAACTCAAAGCTAAATTTATTATCGACATGCTCGTGACTTATCTACGCTACTACCTGAAAATGATGGCATTAAAACTGAAAATAATAAAACGTTACAATACAACCTTCGGAACTTACACAAAAACACACATTTTATCACACGATCAAATACAACTGGCATCAATCAGTCAGATTGTAATCGTGGTCCTCATAAAAAACCTAACTCGAATTCCAACAAATTCCATTCCTTTAAAAAAAGCTAAAAGTGTCTTCATGTATTATTTATATAATATTTAAATTATCTATTGCAAATATCTTTCTTTTTTCCCTTTTTGGCCAATTAATTGCGTCTCTTTTCTAAATCACAAAAAGGTCACAGAAATGAGTGCCCGTGCACTGGACAGAATCATCACGGTACTTATTGACTAACCACATTTTTATTACAGATACTGATTTTAGCTTATCGTCGTAAATCGTGCACCTTCACAGACAAACTTGCGTCAAAGGTACAGTGATGGACGTCGGCGAATAACTGAAAATAACGAATCATTTTTTATCATCGTTCAAAATATGAGTGGTATGTATATACTGTACAATAATCACATTTTCTTTCGGAAATAAAAAAAAACTTACGCCTTTAGCATGAGGGTGAAAGCCGGTAGCGTGACAGTTTCCAATCTCATCTAGTCCTTCCGGGGTTAGCATGAAAGTACCCGTTCTGTTTTGGAAATATATAAAGAAGACTAATTATGTCACTATTACATTAAATCATAAAGGAAATATAGTGACGTTAGGTATTTTGGTAGAGCAGAGGAGGAATCATATTTACATGATTGTACTTTCACTTTCGTTTTCGTACTTACTGATTATGCTTTGGAGCGCATACAATTGCGATTGCTTCTGGCATCATAACCTGATACCCATATTGGTTGTGCATGTCAACTGAAGATAAGAAAGCGTAAAAACTTACGCCTTTAGCATGAGGGTGAAAGCCGGTAGCGTGACAGTTTCCAATCTCATCTAGTCCTTCCGGGGTTAGCATGAAAGTACCCGTTCTGTTTTGCAAATATAAAAAGAAGACTAATTAAGCCACTATTACATTAAATTATAAAGGAAATATAGTCACTTTCGTACTTACTGATTATGCTTTGGAGCGCATACAATTGCGATTGCTTCTGGCATCATAACCTGATACCCATATTGGTTGTGCATGTCAACTGAAGATAAGAAAGCGGTTTGGGACGGGTGGGTATGGATCCAACCAAGTGTCATGAGATGATACTACGACAAAAGAACGATTGATTATGATTAGCGATTAGCTTTTTCTCCATATAGTACAGTAAAATATCACTACAAAGAAAAATATGATAACGCATGAAATAAATTCTAACTTTATCTTGAATGTCGTAAATTTCCATTTCATTCGTAGCAGCACATGTATCTGCAGAACCAGTCTGCTTTGGAATAATGAGATCTGTGATAAACAGTTGAGCACCTCTCTGCAAAAAATATAATACTTTCAAACTACATCTATTTTACAAATATAAATGCTCATATTCATAATCATGTAGTTATACATACAATTTGTCCAGTTAGAAATCCACACGTTTCCACATTCTTCCCAGTATTGGCCTGTGCCAGCCGAAGGAACTGCGCTGGAAGACTAGCAGGTACAACCATGGGTCTCAATCCAGATGACATAGGCGTCAAAAATCGATCAGGCTTGGTACTCCTGTCTACCGACGGCATTGGAGAGGTTGACGATCCCGGTGGAGCAGACGGAGCTGGCTCCGTATAATCCCTCAGGTCATGGGGATCAACCCAAGTGCCATGCACAGGCATCCCAGGTCGCATTGCCAGCAGGGAGTCTGGATTTGGTACGAAATAGTCATCATCATTTCTCAAAGTGGATCCTGGATGACCAAACGCTGCGACAAGTGGATGTGGTTTAGTTTTAGGCATCGTCTTTTCCCTAGCTTTTCTCTCTGCCTCCTCTTTCCGCCTGAGTTCCTCCGCCTGTTGTTGCATCAACTTGACATGCTCCATGTATTCCTTATGCTCCTTCTCATACTTTCTCAAAAGCTCCTTCTTCAGATACTCTGCTTGTGGAAGAATTTTATTGCAGTAATCCGACATCATTTTTCGTTCTGATTGAGGAACCTCGTTGTACTTGGGATGAGTGCGGATTTTGTCTAGGAAAATCCTACAAATCATCATCAATTAAGTACTTAGCCTCAGCCTCATATTCTAACTAGCTTTTCATTTTTAAAATCTCACTTACGTAAGAAATCGCATATAAAGCATGTAGGCATGCTCCGTCTGCCCATCCTCCTGATAACTAGCAGCACTCCTGATAAGCTCTCGACCCGACCTCAGATACAGATTTGGATTTCTATCAGGGTCCACGTGAATAGCGGATGCATCCGTAAGTGCCTTCACTCGAGCTGGTGCCTCCATGTCTGGTCCTATTGGCTTTTTCGTCATGCTCATACCACTGCAGTGGTACTGATGAATTGATTGACTGACAATTTGCTCCAAGCCGATGACAGAACACTCAAAAGTCGTCACTCGTTTTGTCTTGACACTTGACAAGATTAATGCAAACACAAGTGACACGTAACGTCAAACGTTGAACACCAACCTTCAACCTTGTATTTTGTAGGTCATTTACACAAAAGTAATCCAGTTCCCAAAATTAGAAACCTGACACCTGATGAATTAATGAAATGATAGCACCACCTCCAAACTAAAAGCACCCAGTATTCTCATTGTCAATTAAGGCTGCCTCCTTTGTCGTTCGATAAGTGATAAACAACAAAACTTGCGCAATAAGTGATAAAATATTTTCTTTGAGGGAAGGGAAAACGAACAAATATTCTCCGTCGACTGTCGACCAACATAATAGTCAATAGTAGGAAAAAAGGAGAAAATTGAATTCACCGCCTCTTCTCATTTTATCCAGGTTGAAAAAGAAACATGTTTTTCTATTGTGTGTGGTCGGTGGACAGTGGAAGCAGATAAAGCTACAAGGCAAAAATGCCACCTCGACCCATTTCCGAACAAACTTTTCCGAACGGTGTTCCCGAACCTTAATTTTTTTTGAAAAAATCTAGTTTATTCCGTTACTTACAATATTTATATGAACATTGCACAGTTTATTCTAAACTTAAACTGTCCTTATTTACATTCTTTGTCATATTTTCCCATATTTAGATGTTGTATGTAATTTTGATAAGTATGGATAATCATAACCATTTGATTAATCGAGTCGAGCGAGTGGCATGTCGATAAGACTCTTCTGGCAGGCAGAAGAGCTTGAAACAAAGAGTGACTACGACGAATAAGAATAACATAAAAGTTTAACAAGTTTGTGGGAGCTGATTAAATGACGACATCGAAATCTCCAAGTTCCTCCTCAGTTGGGAGCTCAACTTGATCTACAGGAACTAAATTTGGATCAATTGGAGGTAATCCGAGGGCTTCCCTTCTCGCCAATTCAAGGTAGGCTTCTCGTTGATTCCAATCCTTCATTCGGATATCGGGAGCATAAGCTATGCAGAAACCACCGAGAACGAAGGTGACCGTGATTGTAAAGAACAACATGAAATTTCGACGATTGATGTCCATTTCGGGGTCCAGGTGGTCGAAGCCGTAGGACTGCCAAGTGTTCTGTTGAATTGAAAATGAAGAGATATTAGGGGCATAGTTTAAAAATCACACAGCTTGCGCAATTTTCGAACATTTTAGTAAAAATCCTGGATTTCTGAATATTTCGCATCGAAATCCCGGATTTTATAGCGTTTTCGAACCTAAAGCTCGAAAAAAAGTTCGAAAAATCGTGTAGTTCGAAATATTCTGCCCGAAATCCCGGTGACGCATGAGCGTACGTAAAGAATTTCCATGCCCGAATTAGAGAGACGAATATCGAATATCAAGCATAATATAATTGTGCTTATTAATATGCAGGCTGGCTGCTGGAGTTCATAGTAGTTGGTAGTTGAATCATTTAAATCTACATGAAAGTACCTTTGGATTGGCAAAGTCTTCTACAGTTCTAGGTTGTGTGTCCTGGACAGTACCAGCCACCGTGGTGGTGTCCCTGTTCTTCTTTGAGGTGGAAATGAAGGCGGCAGGTTGCTGAGCTTGAATCATGTTTCTAAATCCGGGGGATGACATATCTGCTCAGTCTTGCTGACAATTTAGAAGCATTTTGAAAAAGCCTGTGGGCCGACATTTTCGTAGTAAATTGGTTGAACAATCACCAATACAAGGAACCTTGCTGAACGCCTCCAACCACCAACCAATATGTATTCTATATCAAATGGACAAAATTCAAAACAATCAACAATTAGACATTAGAACATCATTATCATCCTCAAGTTGAAAGTTCATCATTCATTTGCGGTGGTATGACATAGTTTCAACAATCCACCACATTCATCAATCGCTAAATAATTGGAGACGCACTCATTCACTTTTGCATTTTACGGAATCCCTTAATTCATTCAAAATACGACGTAACTCAAAACACATACAACATGCAAAAAAATACACAATCAATCATACATTGTACATCATAAATCGTTTTGATTTATGATTGATATTGGATATTGATACTCACCTAAAACTTTATGACCTCAGTCCCTAACTAACTATGCAATCAACAACCACACACCAACTTCCAGTCCAACTTTTCCAGTAAAACGGAGTGGATTTTCGAACATCCAACATCAGAGAAAACACATTTGTTATTGTTTCATCTCAATCTGAATGAATGGAAGTTATGGAAAACCATCTGCTTTTGAACAAGAGTAGTACGGCAATGGGGCAGAGAGTGGCAAGGCAAATGCACTTCTCTAAAGCAGTCGTTCCATCGAGTGCTTTTAGCAGCTGCCTTCCGGTGTTCTTCTCATTGTTTATTTGTGGCTACAGCTACTTCGAGTGCATTTAAGGTTTCAAGCAAGCTTATCTTTGATCTTGTATTTATTGACAGTTGACAGTGCTTATCAAGTTATTAACGTAGTGTTTTGATCGCGTGTAACGTGAAAAGGATGTCTAAGCCGAAGAAGCCAACGTTAGACTTGTCCTTATCCGCCTCATCATCTTCATCCTCAGACGATTCAGATTTGGAAGATGTTGATGTCGAGAAAGGGGATGGAAATGTGGACAAGAAAACCGAGAAGAAGAAGAGTAAGAAGAAAGATTTGGAAGATGAGCTAGCAGGAAGTGATTTCGAGGAGATGTTAAGAAGCCCATCGACAACTACCACTGATGACGATGAAGTGGAACCTATTTCTTCGAAAAAAGGGAAGAAGAAGAAAGCTGGGCCGAAAAAGAAGAGGAGGAAATCATCCCGCTTTGGAGGTGGCGATGAAGACGAAGATGATGATGATGATGATGATGACGACAGCGATGATGATGCCGATGAAGAGATTGACATAGCAAACATTGGAGCTAGGCTAGGACTTCTGTTGGATGCGGAGGATTTACATGAGATGGAGGAAGAAGAGGAAAGAGTTCCGGTGGACCCTATCATTGAAGAGCTTCTGAACAAGGGACTTGGCAAAGGGAAAGCTAAAATGAAGAAGGAGAAGAAACTGAGGGAGCAGATAACCCGGTTGTCAGCCCACACCGCGCTGGAAATAACAGCGGAGGGGAGACTCAACTTGTTGGTGGAGGATGTAGAAACGGTGAGGAAAACTAAGGAGAAGGTGGATGCTCTTATCAAAGCTTTAGAGGCGGCAAGGGATAAATTGGTAAACTAAAAATCGACCCATTTGTTTAAATGTTTATTAAAAATACGTGCCAATCTTATCCTTTATTGATAACATCTTATGGTCTTATCTTGTCATTTCAGATTAATGAGGAGGACAGTTGTGAATATACAGAACCACCTTTCAAAACAAAACCCCCTCCGCCAAAGTCAAGATTCGGACAAGGTGGAAGCAGTAGCACTAATTCATAGTCTAATTTACTCTAATTAAAATCAGCTAGTAGCCTGTTATAAGTAACTTTTTTGTGAATAACTCAGTAATTATTGCTGTTGAGAATACTGTTGAGCAGATTTCGTAGCTGTGACTGTCGCTTGCATTTGCAATATCGCCACCCAAACCCTCCACATTTCCCTTTCCGGAAACCTCTGGCTTGGCAGCAATTATCGCAGCTCTCAGCGAAAGGGTTCACTGGAAATGACATAATAACACTTAGCATGTTAAATATTTGTATTTTTATATTTGGCCATTTTAGTCTTCATGGTCTTTTACCTCTGTTCCCAATTTCACATCGTTCATCGCACATTGATAAGTAGATATAGTCGTCATCATCACCTTGTACAGTTGTACCTGATGAGAAAGTTATTGATAAGGGTTTCAACGAAGAAATAATGCATTTTCTTATGTTTTTGACACTAATAGAAAATATGTTGTTGTCTTATCTTACCGATTGCAAGTAGCACAAGGACAGCAAAGACAACAAAGTGTTTGGAATTCATTTTTATAATCGTGTTCTTTGATAAAAATTGTCAAGTTATGAGATGACTGCGTGTGATTGTTGTATGATGTAATTAAAATACAAGAAATCGATTGTTGGTCTCTCGATGCTACAATGATTTTTGATGAGGTAGGAATGGAGTATGGATTGTGCTTTGTGATGAATTGCGTTTTTAATTAATCTCATAATGTAATATATGCGATATATATTTATGTACCCTCATCGTCACGTTTCATTCAACATTAATATTACTTTTACTCTTCTGTAATCTTGACTTAACGTAATGTTGACGTAATGTCCAGGATCCTATATAGATATCCAGGAAATATATAATAATTGTAATTGATCAATGATTCTATCAATCATTTTTCCTGGATACTGGAGAGCGTTGTTAATTTCTAGTGTAGATGAGAATAAGCTTCCAGCAGAGAGAACCCAGTTAAGGTAATATGAAGATATATTTTTAAGTACTATAGTTAATATAAGTAAGTAGTATAAGTAAGCAACTATGATTGATAATTTTGTACTAACTAAGTATTAAGGTTTAGGTTTATTAAGATCATTTATTCCTGTGAATGTCCAATTAGTTTTATATCATCCTATCCTTGATTCATGTGATCCATTCAGTAATGAAATCATATAACTGTTATGCTCCTTCCAACTCCTCCTTTTAAGTTAAAATCGTGTCATTAAAATTGTAAGAGATATATTTTATGGAATTTATAAGAAAAATAAATATACTTTTCAATCTCCTCAGTTAGGCTTATGACCTTTATACGGTCAAGCTTGACCTCTTTTATCAGAATTAGCATTGAAGTAGCATAATATACAGCAGTAGAAGGCATCAGCCAACTGCTACCTCACTCTCACTCCAGATTAATACCAAAGTATATGCTGGAGTTGGACTGAACATAAAACATTTGCTCCATTTCTCATCCACTCAGATGTATCAAATCAGGTACAGCTTTCAATCAAGAAGACTACTAAAATACAGGCTGAAACTTAAATCCAGCGAACGAGAACAGACTACTTGAGTTTGAGTGTTATGTATATAAATATACATATTAGAAATGAGAATATATGAAATGTACGATATATCTGACAATACGATCTGGCTATACAGTTGAACTGATTTTTTTGGGGCGACCTGAGAACTCCATCTTTTCGGTCGTTTTCTCTCATTAAAAAGGCATTGACATTAAATGACAATAATCTTGAGAAATTATAGTATGCTTCCTTTTTATATAAGGTTTAATAGTTCAGTATAAATAATTTCTTTATAATTATTATATATGCACAATTACGACAATACGACACAAGTAACACTACACTACACTTTTGGAACATGACTAGAAAATGAGATTCTATCTACACATAATTTCTTTGACTTGAAATTTGAGAATTGAAACTGATATGATGACTAATGAGATCTATAGGTCTTCATGTAAAATATATATATAAAATAAACTACGTTTTTAACTCTTATCACTTTCACTGCTGACTGTTATGTTGTTCCTCTTGACTTGACTTGACTGTTTGTATTGGCTTATCACTTTTCATCGTTTTTCCTTGTCATCTGAAGCCCCTCCAACTTCTCACAAAGGGCTCTAGCAAAAGCCTCTGGATGACTTGCCAGCGTTGACGCTGTCGACGTTGACGTCCCACTCCCAGCTCTTCCCCCAACATAAACACTGCCATTCCCCACTGCCTTCACGAACAGAGGAAATACTTGACTTCTTAGATGAGCTTCCACTTCCGTTTTAGCTTGATCAAAAATATTTACATCGATGCAAGCACTTCTACTCTCAGTCTTCATTTTTATAAAGGTTTTGGAACAGTCACTTGGATCCGGTCGTTCAAAATGAGACTCAAGCAGTTGGGCAATGGTTATCACAACTCCATATGATAAGCAAGGGAGGGAGCCGCTCATAATGTAGTTTTTGTAGATGCATGAAACAAGCTGGTCAGTTTTCTCAGGATTTTCTTGAACTTTAAAAAAATATCATATATATATATTTGTAAAATTTAAATTGCTTAGTTTTTATTGAAATACTTTTTATTTACCTAAACTCTTCATTCCATCACAAGCCCAAATGAATTCCAAAAGGGAAAGGGAATCACTCCGAACCAAATAGGATTCCAGGGCTTTGGTTCCTTTCAATTTGTATACAATCAAAATATACATTTTTAGCCCAAAAAATCCTGAATAAAATTATGTGTAGCGAGTGACTAGCCACCCACACAGCAAATCTAGACCTACTTCACTCTCCCTTAATGATAATGAGGTAGACAAATATTTGAGATAAAATATTAATTCCCAGATTTCTCACAGGTTCGTACCTTCTGTGCTATTTAATGTTGATTCAAGGTTGCTCAACCATGGATATAATGGAACACTAATGCTGCTTCCACTACCTCCAGTCTTCTCTTCTTTATCCATTATTCTCCCACGCACAATAACTTTATTATGAACAAACAACGAAACAACCCAAACTCAACCTCAACCTTAACTCAACAACTTTTTTTTATTTACTTTCCCATTCATTCACAAGAATCACAGTACTTGGTAGTTTACCTTATTTGTACAAACTTGCATATAATAATACAGACAAGTTTTAGAGAGAAGAGAGAATGATATTCATTACGCGAGGAAAACGGAAGTGAAATATATGTATTCTTCTTTTCGATAAGAATCTCTTCAGAAATTAATCGTAATTATTTTTAAAGCATAGGCACGACTAAATACCACTCGACTCTAATTACGTTTTATTAAGGAAAAATGTTTTTCACAAATCATGAAATAATATATTATTTTAGGTGTTTAAAACAAGTTATAATGACTAATTACTGCTAAAATCCGACCAAACTTCTTCTTTACGTATATTTTCTTGGCGTCTTTGTTTGCTTTAATCTTAAAAACTTAAGTCGTAAGTCGCAATTACTTCAAAATTAAAAGTTTTTTCCTCCAGTAATTTGTAAGGTTATTGCAGTGCAGTTCTGATATGGTATGAATCTTTAGATTTTTTTTAGAAATTTGCCCTTTAAGATTTTATGTAGACAGAAGACAAGTTTGTGTTTTATAACGTTTTTATACGACTATAGAAAGGAAAAAGTACATTGATAATACAGTGAGAGAGTTATATAACATGAAATGAACACCCTAATTTTTCCCTATTCTCTTGCATATCCATCTCGGTTTCTATATATATTCCCATTACATTTTTCGAGCTTATGGATCATTATGATTGTGATGCTGAGGCTGAGAGAGGATGATGATGAAGAGCAAAATGCTCGTTTAAAAGTACATCTCTATTATGTAAGTCTACATGTACATGTGTACATGTACATAGTTCATATAATTATTGTATAGAAACGGTCGAATTACTCTTGAAAATCCCTTGAAAACTCAGCCAACCAAACAATTTTTGGCAGAGAATAAAATGATGTGTATTGAAATGAAAATAAATCAGAATTTCCTCATCCTGACTGATATTGGATGTGATGTTTTTTTCAACCTTCTTTAGATTCCCCTTCAAAATCTACTGCATATTCAATATTGCATATTGCATCCCTATTCGAATGTCGAACAAATGTCCCTTCTTTACAAAAAAATCAGAACAAAAGACTATAGAAATATTATCCATCCTGCTGGTACTCGTTCAGCTTCTCCCCTTCCACAGATTCCCTTCGCATTATGACCACATATAAAAAGTATATACGTACAAAGTACACTTGGATCAAAATCAGGAGATCATTTCATTTCATATATCCATCCAGCATTTTTATCCTAAGCCCAAGAGCAAACTTGAAACTAGCAAAGATCACATCTTTTCTGCGCTTGAGGAGGACCCAAGCTCCGTGATAGGAGGAAAGGGACACTCGTTGACAAATCCATTTCATTACATTAATCCTTAATGTGTCCCTTTTCATTTTTCAATGGGGATATTTTTTGGTGACATATTGAAAATTAGTTTTATGCGGGGGACTAAAAAAACTTATAGTTTTTAAGGATCAAGATAAACATCAGAGCAATCTTATTGGGTCCTTTTAGTGAATAGGAAAAGGAAATAAATCAAAAGTTGAATACAGAATGCCCATGATTTTTATATTCCTTTTCATATTCATTCGGGTTTAATGAAAAGTCGGGAGATCTCTGGAAAAACTTCACGGTAATTATTAATTGTTATAAGTTGGTGTAAAAAACCTAAAAAAAAGTGTTAATTAAACTAATGGGTGACCTTGAAACTGAAGAGTGAAGAAGCGATGGGAAAATCTTTCGAAAGAAGAAGTCAAATCAGGTACGTGCAAATATGATGCTTATATAAAAATATTGATATAAAAAAGAAGTGTCGGCCAAGCATTTAAAAAGTAGTTTTCTTTCATGTCTTTTAAACTAAAAAGTAACTTTTTATTTTCTGCTCACACGCAACAAAAAAAGGAGAGCTGGTAGGTAGCTGGTATTTTTTAGGTACATTCAACATTCAACATGGTTTATGCGTATATAGCACATCTATATACCATTTAACATTATTTACAATAACACATGCAACATCTGTAATTATCACAAGCTATGATGATGGAATTACTTACGTAATATGAATAAATATCTTTCTTACAACGAGAAACATATATAGACGTACGTATATACTACGTAAGTACATATATATATTGCGTGTGTGCATCCACATCAAGATCAACTATCATTCATTAACATCTATATTTTTTTTATATTTACTCTGGTCTCTTATACGTACCCCCATACTCAGGAGCGAGTTGATTCTTATCAGCAATGTTGAGCAATACCTTGCTCCAAACATTTTTGTCTTGACCATAAACTTGAAGTGCGTTTCTGGTAATGGGACTCATAATGGGGCGTATAACACGAAGGACAACTTCGAAAACTGGAGGAGCTATAGGAAAAAAAGTTATTTTTATAAATAATAATAATTGTTTACAAAAATAACAGAAAATAATGAGTAAATATGATTTTTATGTATTTTTTTGACTCACTATTAAATAGAACGATCTTGTTGGCATCTCCAGGAAAATGATTTTCATATGAGCTGACTAGAGCCAAATAAAAAGTGACACATTGGAGACACCCATGTTGGACAATGTTGTAGTTATCCATGTTCACGAGGAAGTCGAATTGGGTCACGTTTTTTCCTTGGCTTTGTAATTTTCGGACTTGGGTCACAGCATCTTCCATCCCTAAGTCGAGGTAGCGGATTAGTTGGGGCATGCGACCGGCAAGGGCCATAGCGCGGATGTCCCAGTCACCAAAGTTTCCGGTTAGGACTGTTTCCGGTAAGAAGAAAGATAAGAGGAGGATGTATAATTGCCACCGGTAAACCACTTAAATATTAGCACTTTTCCTGTAAAAATTCTTCATTTTTTTACATACTTGGCTTCCCATCTTTGCTCACAGTATCCAAATAATAAGGATATTTTTCATGGAGCTCGGACCAGTCCTCTTTGAGAATTGTGTCCATTTTGTTGGCTTTTCTCCATTTCAAATTCTAAATTATTTTCATAAAATTTTCATCACATACCAGAATTTAAAAAAAAAATATAAAACACTAAAAATCTAATCGCATGAAAATCTGAATGATATATTTTTGCATACCTCGTTGAGCATTTGCTCTGCTTGATCGACGTTGAAATTTCTTGCTGTTTATAAATATTATTAAATAAATGTAGATGTACATAATGTCACCAAGCAGAATTTGTTCATAGTTAATTTTGTGTTGAAAATATATATGGAAAACATTTCATGATTTTTTTTACCTCTGAGCCATCTTATCAAGTAGATATCATGCTTCATGTGTTCATGTGGTAATCTATTTGAAACTCTTTGCTTAAACTGTTCATCATCCATGCAAAAATTTAAAAAAACTCAATGAAATTCCTATATAATTTTTCCTCCACATATAAATCAATGCCAAACTATAATAAATATAATGTACCTTATCTAAAGTCTGTTTCTGACTGAGTGTCATCGTGAGATCTTTTTCAAACGCGCTCGTTCCCTGAACATACTCCACGAGCTGGAGTAAATAGCAGGAAACTAGAAGAATAATTAATTGGACACCCAAACCATTCCTACTCCCACTACTACTTCTTCTTTTCGTTGTACTGAAACTGAATGCCATTTTAATATATGATAAATTAGAGAAACGCACTAATTTTTTTTTAATAACTTTTGTTTTTGTTTTCGTAAAAAAAGCAACACTTCCAACTTCACAGAAGCTTAAACTACGTTTCCACTTCCACTTTTTGACTTGAGTTTTGAGTCGAAATAGTCGATCCTCTCTCACACCTGGATGAGAACTGGCTCCAGTTATGGAAATTTCACACGGTTTTGTTTTCAAAATGTAGCCATCCATCAATATCAATAATATAGAAAATGGGAATACCTAAACACCTAAAGCTACCTGCTCGTTATACAACTTGATAATTAACGTAAATGTATACATACGTATTTTCTTAGAATGTGTATTCCCAATGGGGTATTTTTATATAGCGACTTTTCATCAAGAAAAACCGGCTAGGTGCTTCAGTTCGTGTTTGATATCTTCAGATGTGCTTCTCTCTAGTCTCTATCTCTTCCCAAGAAGAATATAATATAAGTAGACAACGACAAGGTGAGTCTCTTTTTTTCTTGAATTTAAGATGAGATATTTGTTCATGTAATCGGCTACAAAAAGGTACTTGCATAGCACGTTGCATGTCGTACCAAGAAGCTTCTCTATCATTCAGATTGAAGCTCTACTAAAAAGCCGAAGAACAAGGTTTCCTTTTCATTTTTCATGAGCAGATGGAGATGGTTATATATGATTTCAATTAGAATATTATACAACATATTTGATACTATATCAAATTTTATTTCGCAAAAAGTTAATTACGGGTGATATCAAGATAATATACATGTACTGTTGCATATTATATGCTGTTTAATAGCTTAAGTTGTTTATTGCTACTCTTCTATTCTTTGTTTTGCTAAAAAATATATATAACAAAACGTTATAAACATACTACACTGTATCTGTAACAGAAGAAGAAGTAAACAGCAAACAGAAAGACACATGCATTATTGCATGCAGAATCCTTCTTTTCAACTTGTCCTTTAACACTATTTTTTTGCATAGTTTTGGTAAAAGGGAAATTGTAGGTAATGAAAATGTGGGCAAAAGTTTTGTCAATTAGGATTAGGAAACTACTTAATTTTCAAGAAAAAGTGAGATTATTATATGTAATTATTGTCTGTTACGCATGAACTTGAAGAGGTGTAGTTTTTTCTTAAATTGAGGATAAACTGAGGGTTGATAGATTTTTATATATATAAGTTTTATGGCCATGTTTTGAAGCTGGAGTTGGAGTTAGTTTTATAACCCTTTTTGTTACATGTAAATCGGATAAGCTATAGCTGCAACTGATAATCAAATGAATGCTCTGCAATGACATAGCACATCCACATCCTGTTTGGATATGAAAATGAAGGTAAACTTGTCTATTAAATCTTTGGTACGTATATGGTTGATCGTGTGGTATAGTAAAAGCTGTAAACTATGAAACGGCACCTGTAGTTTTTTTGTTTCTACGATTCTACAAGTTTACAAAGCAGACAAGATTGAAGAAGCGTGACAAGAAGGCATTGCATTTTCTGTCATAAAGTCATAATTATTGGTATATATGCATTTTTTGTCTTATGGTGACAGTGACAAGAGTAACACGAGTAGCAAACGAGAATCAGTATATAGCGATTTGTGAAGTTGGGGATGCAAAACGAAAAACGAGATTTTATATGGTATTATGGTCATGTTATATGGCAGGACACGCGACGGCAAGGTAGAATGCGGAAGGTAGTCGTAGTCCTATCAAGATCATTTCACTTTTTGTTGCATTTACCCTTTTCATTTCCTTCCGTCTTTCTTCCTTGAAAGTGACCCAGGCCTGGTGACCCACTTTAAGAATGTTTTGAAGAGCAGCTATATCCATATATCCTTTGTATATTTCTTATATACAATGGAATCGAGTGTAGTCAATGACTTCTCTGAGTTTCAAGAACATTTTGTGAACATATAAAAACGAGACGTATTTCTTGTTCAAATGTGAATATACACATAATACAATATTTATATTTATATAAATAAACATTAGTGCATTCATTCAGAGTCAGAGGATAACTAGTCAGTAATTTGGTGATAATGCTGATACCAATACCAAGTGCCATTCCATTCCATTTCATGATTTCTCCTTCAAAACTTTCATCCAATGGGCAGTAAGAGAAGGCTTAAAATCAGCTTTCATAACTCTCATCATCACTAACATAAATCATAAATCACACTGAGTCTGATAAAATCACCTTGAAATCCGATAATGTAGCTGTT